>JAXGGA010001831.1:0-138702 GCA_038373865.1 Uloborus plumipes
TAGGACACTAAATATTGTAGCCCAGTCTACCAATGACTGGCTACTGTATTTTCGGGTAGATAAGCTGCGGCTGGTTATATGTGTTTAAAAGCTGAATTTTAACTCCTGTTGCTTATAGGCGCCATGGCAGCTAATACAGCTAATATGATGTAAAAGTTTTTTTTTTCAAAGTTCATGTTAAGTTTATAATTATTGCTTAAAAACAAAACAAATTAGAGTGGCATGCAGAACCACAACTGCAATGCCTTGAAAACATCTATTTTGAAAAGAGTGATAGCATTTCTGCTTATTCAGATGTTATTTTATTCTCCTAGATCCCATAAGGAAGTGGAATAAATTAAGAAAAAAAAAATCAACCATAACCAATGTGTCTAATAAAGGAATCCAAACAAAAAACAAATAATAATAAAAAAAAAAAAACGCAGCCGTCATGTCTTGTTATGTCCTGTCATTGCTGTGTCAGTGTCCTTGCAGTGAGGATGGGAAGTAGGGTTGCAGTAGAAACCAACCAGAGTAGAACAGGGTTACTATAAGTTACAGTTATTGCCGAAATATTGCAACATTTTATTTATCTATGATATTGAAAGACTGTTTTTAAATCAATGTTCCTATTCATTGTCATTGTTTTTGAACGATGTCAATACCAGTATACAGCGTAGGTGTAGGTTCTCGCAGATTGAATTTTTGACAAAGTTTTATGCGGCTTATAGGCCGATGTAGCGTATCTGATGAAAGAAATTTTTTTTCTCCCGAATTTTGCAAAGTGCAGCGTATGACATATACGGTAGTGCGGCTTATCTACCCGAAAATACGGTGTTATAATTATTTAAATAGAGAAAGTAGGGGATTTCTTTCAAATCATAATATATTAAAGTAAGCTATTACTAAAAGAATCATAGCACATAAGGCCACTGATTGTATTGCCAGTAAAATATATGAATATACACATATGCAGACGAGTCCATTTAATGGAATATCCGCTAAAAGAGTATCGTTATTAATGTAATAAATCTTCCATGTATCAAACCATTGTGAGCTGCCATTTTGATTCTGGATAGTGGAATATCCCGCTTATTAGAATAATTTTTTGGGGCAAATAAGCTATTCCAGTAAGCAGGTTTGACTTCTATATCAAACAGTGCAACCTGCATAAGTTGATCACTTGCGGTGCAATACTTTGGGGGGAAACTTATAGAGGGTAATAATGAAAACTTTCTTTATGTCATTTCTTGCACCATGCAGTCATTTTTTGCCTCATTGAAATATTTTGAACGCATTTTAACTGTTTAATATTCCTTTAAAATAACAAGTAAAAGTTTCCCTTGAATATTTTTAGAGATTATTTACCAGAATGAGGCATAAAGTATAATACAAAGAAAAGATCTGACACCTGTTTTCATTGAACACAGAATATAAAAGGCTACCTCAGACAGAACAGAAGAAACACAAGTTTGGAACATAAAAAAGATTTTGGTAGTTTTCCCATGTGGTTAAATTCACAAGCAGATTTAAATGAGCTTTATGCAGCTGTTTCATCTATTTGGGGGAGATGCTGGTTTGGAATCATAGAGTTAAAAATTTTCTTGCAAAGTTATTTTTCAAAAATAAATAAATCAATCAAATCCAATAATTTATTTAATTTTGTTTTTAAAAATAATCAAACAGACAACTAAATTTTTTTTTACAATACTCCAAGCCAAAAGTGGTGTACATTATAATACCCTGTGCAACGATTGGAGGCGGCTCAAAGTAAAATTAATTTCCCACTCTCTGCACTTTTCCCCTGATGGTTGTCATAGTTACGGTGCTGTGGACCTTTCCCTCACCAGGCCCTTCATTTAGGGGGGAAGGAGGGGGGGGGTCAACTGCCCCCTGGCTTTGATAAATCACTATATTTGCATATAAGGGGGCGTGGTTTTTAATGTTTTCCGATGAAATTGCATTACGTTTGAACCCTTTGCCCCCCCCTCAAAACTTGAAATAATGGCCCTGTCCACCACTAAGCTTTTGCAACAATGGTAAATAAATGCAAACGGTTAAAATTGCTTTATGTATAAACTAATTGATTGATGTTTAATCTCTATCAAGTTGATGGCTGAAAAAATTTAAGTGAAATACAAACTCTTAGTATACATGCGTAAAGAAATAAATGAAGAACTTAACGAAAAGGTGGGGGGGGGGGGGGGGGGGGGGGTCAAGAAAAATAAACAAACAAACTCCACAGTGCTAAATTCAACCAAACAGTTGATCCAACTTACTTTGTAGAAGACGTCCGGTACAAACTGTTCATTACTCGATTCCTTCACGTAACCCAATTCAGGGGCATCAATGGTGGGCAGCAGGCAGTTGTCTCTGACCAGGGCCATACATTGGTTTGACACTTGATATCCTTCCATGTGGGCATGATTACTTGCATCCCCTGTACCCCAAAAGTTTTTTCCAAATTACTATACAAATTCAAAGTAATATCTGATTTGATGTTTGTGTGAAGTAAAATTAAAAAGGTATGACAGCTTGAGTTTTCATGTTAATCATCCCTGAATGAATTCTGACTTGTTTTTCATCATATTTGTTCATCATTTGAACTACTCAAAAATCTGAACCCAAGTAGACAATGCTGTGCAATTTTAGACAGAAAGTCGAAAAGAAGTACAACTTCTGTTTCGCAGAGCACCATTGAAGAGGAAGTCTGATTTCTCTGAAACAGCACATGATAGATGAAAGGACCATCTATCAACATTTCGATAATTTAGATTTAAACTTCCTTGCACACAGTTTAAGTCAGTAATTGCAAAAGATTTCAGTTTTCAGAATTCAAGAGGTCTTATTTTAAGGTAATTAAAATAATCACATAATATGACTAGTAAAGCAATTTTCATATCATATTTTTAGAGAAGTTTAAAAAAGTAGAATTAAAAATCATTACATTTTTACTTCTAGTTGATATGAAAAGAAGTGTGTTCAAAATGATGGTATTTTTTATTTCCTGTTAGCCTAAAAGGTATTGTTTTTTTAAATTATTGCTAAATGAATTTTGATCCTTTTTTTTCTAACTTTCTAACTAAGATTTTACTATGGCTGATACAATTTTTGAATTGCTCAGTTTACTTCACAATGTTGTCATTGATAAAGATATTTGTAGATAAAAATATAAAGATAATCAAATGCAGCAGAATAAAGCATTTCTATAATTAGAATCTCTGATTAGGTAAGTATTAAATACTAGAGTGAAAATCTGAATAAGACGTTAGTCATTAAACAAGTTATAATTCCTAGCATTTTTAAGAGGCAATTAGAGACAGGAATTTCATGATAGAAATTGAATTACAACACTTAAATTAACCTTTTAACTGTTATGCCCGAGATAATCTTGGGCACAGCACTGCTGTTCGAAAATGTCACGCCCGAGTATTACTCGGGGTAATTTTTTTGAGTACACCGTGTTGCTATACCCGAATATATATCGGGAGACGTTTATTTTTGGCTTCATCTCTTTGTCAAACCCGACTGGTTTGGTTTAGTTATTTTGGGTTTACTCGCACAAGAGCCTTTTTAGACTATACTGCGCCAAACGATGATAACCAATAATATTAAAAACATTTTAAAACACACATAGATCATGTTTAAAATCCAAACTAAGCAAGAGGAAGAAAGGACTGCCAATTTCTAGTAAAATCAGAAATACAAAACAAAACAAAGACAAAATACTCAAGACAAAGACAAAATCACTAAATCAGAGATATAAAACCGCTGTAATTACTGAAAGGTATTACTTTACAACTGCCATGTTCAGTAGCAGCCTCCTCAAGCAAATATGCTACAAAACTTTAAATATTTTACCCGTGTGCTTCAAAATATCAATGTTTAATTTCTAAGTATATTTTATTTTGTACTAAATATTTGCTTTTTGCAATAAAAAAATTTGACAATTTGTGCACACAAATCATCAAAATAACTTGACAGTTAAAGGGCTTGCCTGTGAAACAGATAGTCACAAACTTGGACCCGAAATATCCGTCTGTAGAAAGCTTGCAGACGTTTGGATGATGATTTTGGAAGTGACCAGCCATTATGCACTCTTGAGCACTTAAAAAATGAGAATTCTGAAACAAAAAAATCCATATCAAAACTGAGGCTCAAAAATATCTTAATAAACAGGGGTGATTGTGAGTTCATAAAAAAATACCTGAAAGTTTTAAAGAAAAAGTGGGGGGGGGGGAGTGTTTTTTTAAAAAACAAGGCCCCTATTACTTAAGCACACCTAATTTTATAATTATACATACATAATTAATTTCCTTTCATAAACTAACACATTTCATATTTTCAAATAGTTTTTAGTCAAAATATTGTACATGCATTTCATTAAATTGTAAATGAGTAATAAAGTTACTTTTGAGCTGGTGATGAGCAATTATCTCCAAAAAAATATTTTAAGGAGAAAGCAAAAGTCTAACAGAATTACTGTTTGTTGTGCGAAAGCATTTATAAAGTAATGAAAGTTGCATTTGTTACATTTTGTTGCATTTCATTTATTTGTCTCCTAACTAAGGGTAATAAGCATCAAAAGTTCAAAAGTGAGAAAAATTTGATTCTCATATCGGATGCAAATAAAATAATTTAGTAAGGTAAAAAAACAATTAGAATTTTCATCTTAACATTTCTATTTGATGAATATTATTAATAATTATCGGTATAATCATCGAAAATTCGAAAAAGAAAAAAATCCGGAGGTGGGAAGATAAAAGCATAATTAAAAATATTTTATTTCCGGTATTTTCGAACATGAAAATACCAGAATCGATCATGAAAATACCGGAAATACGGTAAAATACCGGAACACAATCACCCTTGTAATAAAGCAATGTGGAATGAAGTGAACTAAAATATTTTACTCTTGCAGTACTTCCTATCTGGCAATATTTCAACTAGGTTACTAAGTATCTTGTTGGTTCCAATCAAATGAAAGTTATTTCTGAAGATCTAGGTACATGATAATACAAGCTGTTCTCAAAATTTGATATTGATATAATATTTCATGGCATACCAAAAGTTACTTTTGTTCAAATAAAATGAGAAAGATCTTGTTTTTAACATTTAAAATGTTAGGACATACTGATGTTCAAAAACTACTTAATTACTCAATGTTAGGCATGTTTTGATTTTAACAGTGAAGTACAATTTGTCAAGTGCATATGAGACAAAGTGGAGTAGTATGTGTTCATACATTTATTATTAATTCACAACAGGACATCGCTTAGTCGTGTCTAAACCCATTTATTCTTTTTTTTAATAAAAAAAATAGTTCAAAGATAAAATTAAAAAAAAAAATCTATAACATATTTTTTTAGAAACATATTCTACCGCCAAAGTAATAATTCTCCACCAAAGTGGAAGGTTCAAATTTACTGCCAAAAATTAAAAATAACACCCCAGTACCAGTTTCTTATTGAATACATTGTTCTCTTTTTATGCACTATAATATCCAAATAAAATTTCCAATTTGCTCCACTATAATATCCAAATAAAATTTCCAATTTGCTCACTTTGAAAAAATGTAATTGATCTTGAACTATTTTCTTTTTCCTCACATTCCCCTATGTATAAATTGTTTAATTTTATTGTTTTAAAATTAAGTAAAATAATTAGTTTTTAATTTTGTAACTTCAAAGCATTGTTTATTATAGCCTCATTTATCACAATGAAAACACTGCTTACTATGTTTCTAATGTTTCGCACAGTTCCTTTCTGGAGGTCTTCAGCTATGAGATCGGTAAAAATCCAGCCTACTTTTGCTAGGCCTAAACTTTCAGCTATTTTATCAACAATTTTTGCTTTTTCATCAGGGAGAAGCTTTATGTAGTCCTTTGAGCCATCCTGGAAAAAAACAGCAAGAGGGACCACATTAGAAATGACTTCAAGAATCAAAAGATCAATTTGTCCAATTTACAAATATATATATAGAAGTGACAAAGAAATGGGTCATTCCGACGAAAATGGTACAAATCATGTCTGAAATCAAGTCATTAAACTAATTTTTGAATTAATTACTAGATATCTAACTAGAATTAATTACTAGATTACTAAGCAGCATTAAGTGGTCCCTGATAAATGCAACATTATTAAAAAATTTCAGGGTGTTTCAGACTAATTAAATTAAGTGATTAAAAGGCAAAAAAAAAAAAAATTAAAAATTAAGTATACTGTCAGCATTAAAGAAACTTAAACCCCAAAACACAACTGGCAGATTACGGTGATCAAGTAGCATTTCTAGTCACATATTCTGTGATATAAACTATTCCTACTATTTAAAAGTTACACAAGTTATTCTAGAGCAGGAGATAGGAGCCTAACATATGTTTTCTAATTTTAATGCAAATCTTAATATTTCACTATATTTCAAGGCTTCTCAATAATAATTTGAACTGACAAAAATTCAAAATTCGGGTTTTGCCACCGACATTCGTCTGTATGGTGACAAGGGAAGATCCACCCTTATAAAACATCATAAGTAAGGTTAAGATGCACTTATACAAATAAATAAAAATATTGCTTGCTGTTATTTTATGATAAGAATTAAAAGAGAATGGGGGCTGCAACAGAACCAAGCACTATGACCGAAAGTCTATTGAACTTAATAACTTAAACAGTGCAGAACATAAGTTCTTAATATTTTGAATCTAGCTATTAGTTAACCTCTTCCCGGCTTTTCCCGAGCTGGACTCGGGCAAGCGAAATGTACCATTCTGGCTCATCCCAAGTGTAGCTCGGGCACTGTGAAAATTAACACTGCTTAACCAGTCTTTCCCGAATTATTTCACATGTCCCTTTTATGGTTTCGGATGCTTTTATTTACTATTGTTGCTATTAGATGGCAGCACCATACAGTGTTTTGAGCTGTAGATTTAAGATAGGAGTAGGCGCCAACTCCAAAGTATAATGATTTCTGCCATACAGAAAGCCAACTTTACAGGTAAATACTCATTTATTTAAATAGATATTTTTACATTTATTTTTAGGAAATGTTATTATGTTTAAAAAGATATGTATGTATGAAAATAAGCATTAAAAATAAAGGACATTTTTTGATCCGTAATCCTGAAATAAAATGAGCCTGGAAAGGGTTAAAGCTTTTTTTTCACAAACAAATTCCTTACATTTAGAAACGGAACTAAAGTTGTACTAAGAAGTAGCTACAGCTTTAATTTTGCAGAAATAATTCGAAATAGCTCATAAAAATTATAAATAGTAAGTCTGGCTTCTTAAAGATTAAAAAAAAAATGAATTCAGGGCTAAAGAACGACAAAATGAATAATGCATAGAAATAAAGAACAAATAATCAATGACCTACAACAAATAGCTATTTAAAGGACCGATGGCCTAAAAGACCTTCAAGGCAAACTAAAATTTTGTGAACTGAAGAAAATGTAAGCCCTTGTAAGCCTCTGAATTCTTTTTCACATAAATTAAGAATTTTAATGAGAACCGATCATTCGACAACTTTCAAGCTCAAGTGTTTTCAAACTCATTTAGCATAAAAAAATACTCCAAGAGGTTTTAAGACTCATAACTATTTTGTTCGAATATGGGGAGAAATAATAAACGTAATTACTTGTGGTGGTTCATAAATAGCACAGACTGTGGCCTTGATTCCCAGGGGCACATCCTTGTGAGGCTCATAGTAGCCGTATAGGAAACCTACTCGTTGGTGACCCGTGCATCGCCAGTAGTTTAGAAACCTTTCGACAAGGAAGGGGTTCTCGAACACAATGTTATCTACATGTCTGTAGGTCTGCAAGTAAAAACAGAACATTGAAGCAAGAAATTTATCTGCAGTGTTTCCATAAATTGGAAAGTTATGAAAATGAATTGTACCAGAGTTACACCTAAGATTTTGCTAAGCATGTTTTGCAACCAAAGACTGCATTTCAGGTACAATTGTTGAGAGTAATACGGTTGACAATTAGAGACATAAATTATATTGAGTATTATCTGTCAACTCAATCATTTCCAACAGAGAAAACTTGCACATTTACATACAAACTATCACTGAAAAAAATTAAGTAGTATAAAATAATTTTGAGGAAAAGATTGTTTTTAAAGTTTAATGCTTCATGGAAAGTTTCATTCAAATAGAAAAATAAATAAGTAAGTAAAATAAAAAGGAGATTACTTGTCTGTTAAGAGTAATTGCATTAGGCTGACACTTGGTGCAGATACCTTGGGGCCATGGTAGATGCTCTTTACAGCCACTTTTTATTTTGCAGCTTATATTTTCCAAGGGAGCAAATTTACCCCTGAAATTACAAAACAGGGCATCATGTAGAAGAAATCAATGATGTTATTTTTAAAGAAGCATATTAAAACTATCACAGATTCAATCATTACTAATCTTTTACTAAAAATAAAACCACAAAACTACCAATAGCATTAATAGGCAGTAAGTTATTGTGGGTCGTAGTAGCCTGATCGGTAAGGCGTCGGACTCATGACCGGAGGGACCCGGGTTCGATCACAGCCGATCAAAGATCCACCGTCTTGATTAATGTTGGCTGGGGTACGTTAAAAAATGTCGTTGTCACAAAATCCTCCAAGTGAAACGAAGCCTCTAGGGGTGCTGGGCCAAGGGTTTGCTTGGCCCTTGGTCTGGTTCAAAAAGAACAGAGCGCTCTTCAGGGCCCTATCCCAGTTAAACCAGGAGTTGTGGTACCCTGGAGTGTGTGAAGTAAGTTATTGCCCTTAAATCAAGGAGAGGTCAGATTTACATGCCACATACTAAAAGCCTGGTTATGACTTCAAGAGACTGCAGTTTTGTCCTTGTTAAGGACTCATTAGTCTGAAATAGCCAACAACCGAGCTGGAGGCAGATGTCTTTACATTGAAGCTGAGATTACCAACAAACTGGTAGCTAAACTTAATTTAGCACACCAACCAGAGTTTGAAAAGCAATGGTGCTGCTTAACTCATAAAATGAACATAAAAAGCAAAGGTAATAAAAAAAATTACCGCTCTTTAGGTAATCTCAATTACACCTTTCACAAGGCCACTAGGTTAGATTTGCCCCAACTATAAGTAACAGCAAATCATGAGTTCTGACTACAATAGTTGTGTTAGTTGCAAATTAACAAACTAAAGGAACTATTTGATTCAGGATAAAAGCAACAAGTAGTTGAAGATAGTAACAAACTGCATAAATTATATGGTTTAATCTATACATAGTTATATGTTTAACAAATTGCAAAAAAAATTAGGACAAACATCACTTCATTTTTTATCCTTTCAAAATGGAAGGTTGTGTGTTGTAGTAATGAAAACTTTCCTGCTAATGACAGCTTTTCTAAGTAGCATTTTATGCCATTTGAGAGATTAAACATAATGTTTAGACACAAGAAGAAAGTATATTGGATAGCATAAATATTAGAAAAATATTTTTTCACCAGCAGTATCTCTTCTTTCCTCATTTCTAAATATACATTTATGGGACATTACATTATTATTTCTAACAAAATAGTACATTATTATTTCTAATCAGTACTTTATATGTACGGAAACTCTGCAGCATATTTTCCCAAATAAAATATTAAAAAACAGTGTGGAAGAGAATTACAGTACAGAACCAAAATGAATTTAGAAAATGGGTGTAATGCATTGAGACATGAAGGTCATTGATACAAGGTTAAAAATTTTAAAAGCAGACATTTATTTTCAACAGCAACAGCAAAAGGGAGAAAATAGTAAAGTTATGCATAAGATCACTGTTACTTTAAACTTTGAGATTGTTTGCTTTAGTGAAAATAAAGTAAATTAACTGTTCTTGAGAATCATGAGGTGAATAATTTAGTTTAAAGATGCAGAAAAACTTACTTGTCGATGCCGTGCATGAGTTTTTTCAAATAAGAATGGAATGACATGTGCTTAATGTTCTGCTCACGTAAATAATTCTCATCATAAGGCTGAAACACAAATAATAAGATATAATAGAAAATATCTACTGCGTACAAAAATCTAAGAAAAAAATCAGTAGTTTTGACTCTCTCTCAGCAGTTTTTAAATTCATAATTGTTTAATAATGTCTATTTTCCCCCCTCTTTATTCTTTGACTTCCCATTAATATCATTAAAAGAATAAATAACATACACTGGGTGATAAATACTGATTTAATTTTTAGCCGTCCTTTTCACTTTGTAATTAATTATTTAAAAAGTAAAATAAAATAACACCAACAAAAAAAACATTCATTCATATATTAGATATTAATATAAGAATGTCTAGATATACTATATTATGGAAGCAAAATAAAATAGCGTAAGTATGTGTTGAAAATGTGCAAATTGGAATAGACAAAATTAACGTGATACAAAAGATTGAAAATTTGAAAAACATTTGAAATTTTAAAAACTCTTGAAAATTTCGAGAAACATTTGAAAATTTGAAAAATAATTGAAACATATAAAAAGAAGACACAGGGGTAATATGTTGCTTAATCTTCAGAGAGCAGGAGCAGCGGTTAAAATATTAACTTTGTAGGTTTCATAAGAGGTCGGTTAGACATAAGTCAGTTGATTTATTATGCTACAGCAATAAATACGTAAAATTTGATGTACCTGAATCAGTAAAAAGGAAATAATGTTTTATTTTATTTTAACTGTAAAATTCAAACAGTTTTAATTTTATAAAAAATAATTAATCTGTGAATAATGCATAGGAAATGATGGTAATCTTGGAAAAATGGCGGAAGCAAGATCATGCATAGAAAAAAAAAAGGAAAATAGGAAAAAAACAGGAAAATAGAAAAAATGGGGTTAACAGGCCCTCAGTTTGATAAATTTGTAAGATTACAAAAATAAAAATCACATAACCTTTTAAGACTGATCTTAAGCATAATATGAATAATAAAACAGTAGACGCTACTTTATGCGATCACATTTGAACACAAGTGGCTTGATAACAATAGCCAATTGATTATAATAAGCGATAGAAGTTAAATGGTGATTTCTGCTGATAACTTTAATTTATGTTTTCTTGTTATGAAATGAATGCGGTTACTGTACGAAATATAGTAACAAAGGAAACACATTAAACTAATACAATGGATAAATTAGTGACTAGCAGAGAAGAAATCGTAGGTTGCTATTTGTCTGCTGTTTTTCACCTGCAGTTCATTTATAAAACGTTCATACTGCTTACGAAACTGCTGAATACCACTTTCTTCCTCACATGTGAGCAACAGTCAAACCTTTTCCCCCAGCGACACTTTTGGATTACTCATCATCTGAAACCGATGTTTGAGTTTGATCCTTGATAACAGCTTCGGAAACATTGTCAACAATCGATGCAGTAGAACCAATTTTTTTACTGATCTCTATCCAAGATTCAAAATTTTTAGCCTTCATATTTTTTTTTCACTATATTTCAGAAAATATTTCAAAAGCAAAGCAAAAGAGTGAGAGAGGGATTTTTTTTTTGTATTTTGTCATTGATTTAAAGAAAATAATTTTCTGAAATTGATAACAATAAACGAAGTTTTGATTTAAAAAAATTATAGTTTTTTAATATACTTGTCCACAATTGGATGGGACTTGGTGATTTTGATAACATTAAACGATTGATAGCATTAACCGTGATCACATAAAGCTACGCTCACTGTTACAATATACAATAGAGCTGAAAGGTAAACAATCATGCGGATACAAGTCATAACATTAAGATTTTTTTTACCTCTACAGGGACACAATGCACACATTTCCCATTTGGACCATGGTGACACCTGCAAAAAAGAAAACTATTTTGTTGAAGAACACTAAAAAGTTAAAAATCAAAAAAAAAAAAAAACAAATAATAAGTATAAAAAACAAACACTGTTACAGCTATATAGCTTGTTAAGTTTATAGTCTATTATAGGCATTAAATGATTATAATTAATTAAGACAATTGCTTAAAAAGAATGAACTACAATATCATATTTTAGAAGCATGAATGATTTTTGGAAAAAAAAAATTTTTTTTTTTTGAAAATATTTTCAAGCAGGATTCTCAAGGAATTAGCAAATCTTCTTTTTAGCACAGATTTGTTTTAAGCAAACCAGAGTCTATTACTCTTCGTTTGTACAGCTTTTTGGAAAATGCATAATATCTTTCTCAGTGCATAAAATTATGATTAATAAAGTTTTAGTTATGTTGGAGAAAACAAGAGTGTATTAAATACTGCTTTTTTTACATAAAAAAACACAGCAACAAAACAAACTCATAATACATGCAACACAATCTAAAATTAAAATTATGGGCATTATTGGTACCTTTCTATCAGAAATCTCATATCATTGACCATTATAAAGTATAAATTACTTTGATAAGAATAAATTCTGACTCTTTGCATTAATATCATTAGATTCCTTCATTTTTTTGAGTGTTGAGAGTGCAGCAATACAGTTGCAAAAGCAAAATGCAGAAATAGTAATTTTTGATCCACAAAAGAGTTTATTTAACAATATGGTACATAATGGTTCTTTATATCCAAATAAATGAATTTCAAAAGCCTAAGTTAAATTTCCAGGAACAAAGCATAATTATGTATTTAAAAATGCAACACCCATGGAAATGAATTGAGCACATTGTCTAACAAATTTGAATAGCATCAATATGGTGCTAAGCGCAAAAGTGGTATCTGCAGTCCCGCTCAAACTGAGATCTTACTCTTTAAAGTTTTGCTCCACCGTGTATTTGATCCAGATGACACTTTTTCAGTTTTTTTTAAAAAAATGTTTCCCTTTCTCAAATGACCATAAAACTTTGTATTTAGGTAAAATGCGTCACAAAGAGCTACCTGGCAGCGATAACTCAATTCTGCTAAAATGTGCAGATACTTTTGTGCTTAGCACTGCAGTATAGCAGGCAGGCCAGCTGATATGCTTAGAAGCACCGGATGCAAGGATAATACTCACAACTCGGGATCTCTTTCCCTCTGGATGCACCCGTTCTGCTTGAAAAGGTAGACGTCCACCTTGTCCTCCACGAGGGCATTCGTGTGGTCTGGAGCGAAGTCCGAGAAGGACCCCTTCCGGTCGACGGCCGAGTTGGGCGTTGCCGAGAGGGGGGAGGAGTCAGGGGCGGAGTTGGATCCATACGCGAGATACACGGTGTCCCCGTGACTGGAAGAGCGGAATACGCACGTTAGAAATCTTTCAAAATACAAAAGCATCGACCAACAGCAGGCTCTGGGCCCAACTGGGCTGGTCCTAGTCAAATTATAGACCCCAATCAAGATCAATGGCCTTCTTAAAGCTATCTACTCCATTGCTCCTTACCGTCTTTTCCCATAAACTGTTCCAAAATCCCACTACCTTGCTAAAAGAGTCATTTTTTTCGAATTTCCAGATTAGCCTGAGATTTAAACAGCTTAAAACAATGACCCCTTGTCCTGCTTTCCGTGTAAAAATCTAATCCTGCAACATCATTCATTTAAATAAATTTAAATAACTGAATCATGTCCCCCTCTGGTTTTCCTTTGCTCAAGACAAATCTCAATTGAAGGGCTTGGGAGATAGGACAAAACAGAAATTGCGAGTAATTAAAGTCAAAGTTTTATTGTAGTTGCTGCAGCTTTTTTGTTTTCTGGTTTTGTTGTTAGTGTGCATAAATATGAAATTGGTCTAATGTCATCTACTTTTTGATGTACCAAGTTTTATTTGCTTACCTGTATCCAATTGCTTACCATTGTCCAGAGTGTTTATTTTTTAAAATGTTACATAGCCCCTTCATCCTCCAAGCCCTTCAATTTAGAGAGCAGTATAATTTCTCTACAGGTGACTTGTAAAAACTTCTTATGGGGAAACAAATAAAAACTTAAAAAGAAGCAGCAATCAGCATACAAACCAAAATTAGATGATCAAAGCTAACAGAAAATGTAAAAATGTTGTCGGAAATTGAAGCTGATATTAAGCACTTAGTTGCAGAAATACATGCAACACACTGTCTACTCAGTTATTCCATCCAGAGATTGCAGCTTTGTCTTTATTATGCATTCGTCAGTCTGGAATAGGAAGTAACTGAGTTGGAGGTCCATATCCTCTTATAGAAGTTAAGAGGGTCAAAAAACTGGTAGCTAATGTTGAAACTGCAGTCTCTAGATGGAATAACAAATAGCCAACTTGGCGGCGTATGGCAAGCATTTCTGCCTTAGCCATGGCTTAAGGATAGTAATATATAGCTAAGAATCCTTGATCCGCCTAAAATTTACAAGTTGTGCGGTGCCATTGATGTGGCCTCCCATTGGTAAGCTAATTTTGCATTCGCTACTAGTTTGTTGGCACTCTTAGCCTCCAAAGCAGAATACTGCCAAATTTGCAATGTACACCACAGAACAGATATCTGAACTGCAGAACAATTCTGTTCAAATGTGAAAGAAAATTCTGAGAAAATTTCCGCAGAAAAGGCAATTTTTAAACTGAAGATATAATTTTCCAGAAATTCAGAACTTCTGCAGCTTTCTTCAAATTAGAAAAAGTAAAATTTCTGCAAATTATGCTTATAGGCAGAAAGTCAAAAAGTCGATTTTTTTGCGATATTTGAAGGAACTTTAAATTTACTTTAAGCTGGACAAAATTCTTAGAATTTGAACAAAATTATGTGTTTAGTTCAAAGATATTTGCCGAAAATTATCGTTGGCTACACCTGTTTTATGCCCCTTAAGCATCCTCTCTCCAAGACTTGTTCTCATTATTGGCCATGAGCTGTTAGAGTGAAAACATTGCTTCTAATGCAGTGTCAAAAAACTCAGAGCTCTTAGATGTTTGGAGGAACAGAGACAGTGCAGGGTTTTACATTCTATGTCAAGAATGTGTGGTTGGAATTTTAATTTGAGGTTTTTTTGCGAAGTAAGACTGAGTCCTGAACAAATATTCCTTTCATAGTCCTGTATGAAACTGTTTTGATTTAAGGATCAGGGTAGTTGAAAACGGTCATGTTTCTATGTGTTCAGTGCTTGAAGCACTTGCAGAACAATTTTGGTCAAATGATTTTACGTTGCAGAATATCTCAAAGTATTCTGCTTTGGGGCTCTTAGCTTCTATAAGAGGATGGTGCCTCCAGCTGAGTTATTTCCTATTCCAAACTGACAAGTCCATAGTAAGGACAAAACTGAAGTCTCTGGATGGGATAATCGATTTCGCAGTACATTGCATAAAGCGGATATACTTAAACTGCAACTATATTCGATTATTGTGATAAGGAAGAAATATATTAAATTCACATAAAAGGAGGAAATTTTATTTCCATCTTCCTTTTTTGCTCTACATATGGTCAACTAAAAGGTAACAATTTTGAAACATTTGGATAAAGTTGTGAAAAAAAGATTACTCGATGAACTATCTGTTTATATTTCTTCATACCTGAGTTCATAAGAAGAGAGACGTTTTCTGTCAGTTGAGACAAGTGGAGTCTTTTTGTCTCTTTCTTTGTAAACGGTAAATGACAAGACACTTTCTAAATCAAAGGCACTTCGAACCTGCAAAAAAAGAGAAGGATTCTTAGTTCACTCATGAAATTTAAGGTTTATTTCCTTCTCTTAAGTCCTTGTTAAGAATTACATAAACATTACGTTAATTTCAAACGGAATTGTGTCATTGCATCGCTGCAATCACTTGACAAGATTTTTAAAGAATAGTTATCATTAACTCCCTCAAAAAAATCAGCCCATCATATAATAGTTTGAATTTAATTCTTTAATTTATCTTTACAGCATACAATAGACATGTTAAACTTTTTAAACTTATGCATAAGTCAAGCTGTTTAGCACAAAAATTCAGGTTCAAAGTTGATGTGAGAGGCGATTTTTTTGAAAAAGTCATTAGAGCATTACTTGGAAAAAAAAGTCAAAAATCTGGACTTTTCCTGATAATCCTTAAAACTAAATACTTTATATACATACATATAAAAAAAACACATGTTGATATGATTTATATCGCCTGATCGCTAATTAAACACTTAATAATAAAAGCCCAGGGGAAAAAGCTTTGCTATACAGTTGATCAACCAGTATTTAAAGCATGTTTTTTTAAAAAAGGAATGTAATAAAGATATGTTCAGAAATTCAATGATCTCAAATGTTCAGAATTCAAAAATTTGAGCATTCAAGAACGTTGGAATCTTGTGAAAAAGAACAAACTTTGCTTTAACTGTTTGAGAGCAAATCATGATACATCGAAGTGTAAAGTTACTTTTCACTGTAAAGAATGTTCCAAAAAACACCATACACTCTTACACGATTCTTCTTACAAATCGAACCGTTCAGTAGATAATTCTGCAGGAAAGTCAAGTGATTCGATTAAGGTTAATGATTCTCAGTCCAGTAGTCTAACTTTAACTGGTCTGAATAATTCTAGCAATATTCTGCTATCTACAGCAGTAGTCAAAATCAAGGATTCTCAAGGACATTGGCAGTTGTGTAGAGCTTTACTCGATTGTGGATCACAAATCTCATTGATGACTGAAGAGTGCTGTAACAGACTTAATCTGGAAACATTTGCTACTGATCACTTAATTATAGGAACTGGTAATCAAGTTGCTGGCAAGTCTAATTACTTGGTAAATATGAACTTTACTCCACACTTCAATTCAGAAAACTTTTCTACTAAAGCTCTAGTGGTTAAAGAACTTACTACTAAATTACCAAATTTCCGTATTTCTAATCATAAATGGTCACACATTGGAAGTTTGCAGTTAGCAGATCCCGATTTCTACATCTCCAGAAACGTAGACATAATATTAGGTGCAGATATATTCTTTGACGTAATTCAAGGTAAAAAGAAAAATGGAGGAAAAGACGCACCTATTGCCATTCAGTCAAAACTAGGTTGGATTCTCTCAGGAAGGGTATCATCCAAATCAAATGAAAGTAAAGAAAATACTAAATTGTGTCACCATGCTAGTGTAGAAGCCGATGAAATTCTTCGAAAATTCTGGGAATTGGAATCTATCCCTCATAAGGAAAGGTTAAGTATTCAAGATGCAAACTGTGAAGCGTTCTACACAGAAACTACAACTAGAGATGGCACTGGAAGATATGAAGTCAAACTTCCATTTAAAGATGAACCAAATCTTGGAAATTCGAGGGATCAAGCGGTTAGACGATTTCTGTCGTTAGAAAGGAAACTGATCCAAAATCCTAGCATGTATAATCAGTACAAGAATTTCATGAGGGAATATATATCCTTAAACCATACGGAGTTAGTGCCAAAAGAAGAAATCAAAATAGAAGATAGCAAGTGTTTTTACATGCCACACCACGGAGTAATTAGAGAACAAAGCAGCACCACTAAATTAAGAGTTGTGTTCGACGCATCGGCAAAATCATCAACAAATATCTCGCTGAACGATGTTTTGCATGCAGGACCTAAACTCCAAACTGATCTATTTTATATTCTATTAAATTTCAGAACACACTCCATAGCTCTTACGGCTGACATCGAAAAAATGTTCCGGCAAATTCTAGTCTCACATTCAGATTCTGATTTTCAGAGAATCATATGGCGAGAAAATCCAGATCAAAAGATCGAAGATTATAGATTGATGACAGTGACTTATGGAACTGCTTGCGCACCGTATTTAGCCATAAGAACTATTAAAAAGCTTGCTGAAGATGAAAAGAAGAATTTTCCTAGAGCTTCAAAGGTTGTCGACAAGGACTTTTATGTAGATGACCTATTAACAGGAGCCAATTCATTTCAAGAAGCAGAAAGTCTCGTGAATGATTTAATTAATATAATGAAGAAGGGCGGATTCACTCTTCGAAAATGGATATCTAATGACCCTAGTGTTCTTTCAAAATTACCTCCTGAACTGAAAGGAACAGATCAGTCTGTAAACATCACTGAAGATCAGTCAGTGAAGCTCCTAGGCATTCAGTGGAATCCAACTCAGGACACTTTTGCAATTCATTTAAATCCAGCTCAAGAAGTCACCACAAAGCGACAATTACTATCTAACATTGCTAGAATTTACGATCCGATTGGCTTGATTTCACCCTCTACAATTTTGGCTAAAATTATGATGCAAAAATTATGGCTATGCAAGTCAAAATGGGATGAGCCACTTCCAAATGCTATACTAAAGGAATGGACAAGTTTCGCCTCACAGCTTCCAATTCTTGAAAAGGTTCAAATTCCACGCCATTTCTTCCTCCAAAATTCTGATGTAAAATGCATCCAAATTCACGGTTTTTGCGATGCTTCTCAAAAAGCTTTTGCTGCCGTCCTTTACATGAGATCAGAATTTGAAGATCAGAAAGTCAAGGTTAGTCTAATCGCTGCAAAAACTAGAGTTGCACCTCTGAAAACCATAACGCTTCCACGTTTAGAGCTGTGTGCAGCTGTAATGTTAAGCCAACTCTACAAGAATGTAGTTGAAAATCTCGCTATTCAAGTAGATGAGCCATTCTTTTGGACGGATTCTCAAATTGTGCTCGACTGGATAAATTCAGAACCTCATAAATGGAAATCATTTATTTCTAATAGAATTTCACAAATTCATAGTAATACTAGAGCAGATGCTTGGCATCACGTCGCAAGCAAGGAAAATCCTGCTGATTGTGCCTCGAGAGGACTCATGCCTTCAAAACTTCTCAATCATTCACTGTGGTGGGAAGGTCCTTCCTGGCTGTTAGATTCACCAATAAATATCCCTCCTTCACGAGATCATTTAGCTTCGGAAAATGAAAATCTCTCTGAAGTTTCTGAGAAAACAGCAAGTTATTCCAATCAAGTACAGGTCGAGCCGAACTTCATTAACAACTACTCTTCGTTGAGTAAACTTACTAGAGTAGTTGCGTATTGCATTCGATTTATTCATAATGCAAAATGTGACAAAGACAATAGGAAAATTGGATCACTTAAAACATCAGAATTGCATGATGCTACTGCACGCATTGTGAAGCTGGTCCAAGATTTAGAATTCAAACCCGAAATTCATAGTATTCAAACGAAGGGTAGTTTGCCAGCTAAAAGTTCTTTAACATCATTGAATCCTTTTCTTGACGAAAACGGTATTTTACGAGTTGGCGGCAGACTTAAGCATTCTAATCTAACAAATGATCAAAAACATCCAATGCTAATTCCTAAAAATCATCATCTTTCGGATTTAATTATCGATTACTACCACAAACTCTCTCTTCACGGAGGAACCCAAATTGTTCTCTCACTCATCAGACAGCGGTTTTGGGTGATATCAGGGAGAGATAAAGTACGAAGAAATCTTCAGCGCTGCCTAATATGCTTTAAAATGAAAAAGAAATTCATGAGTCAAATAATGGGAGATTTGCCTAAAGATCGCGTGCTTCCATCCAGACCGTTCCTCAAAACGGGTATAGATTTCGCAGGACCGATAATAACGAAGCCAAATCTGAAACGAACCAGGGTTACTACAAAGTCATACATTGCTATGTTTATTTGCTTCACAACAAAAGCAGTTCATCTTGAAATAGTTTCCGAATTAAGTACAGAATCATTTTTAGCATGCCTAAGAAGATTCATATCAAGAAGAGGGAAACCTGCTGACATATATAGTGACAATGGCACTAATTTTAAAGGTGCGAGAAATTATTTATACAATCAAGTGGAAATTCTCAAATCAGATTCCATTCAAAACTTCGCTTCAGAAATGCTTATTAACTGGCATTTCATTCCACCCAGTGCACCTCATTTTGGAGGCATATGGGAGTCCAACATCAAATCAATGAAGCAACATCTTTTCAAAACATGTAAATCAGCAGTGCTTAATTATGAAGAATTGTCAACTTTAATTACTCAAATTGAAGCCTGTATGAATTCAAGACCAATAACTCCTCTTAGTAGTGATCCAAACGACCTTAATCCCTTAACACCAGGTCACTTTCTAATTGGGACTTCACTTCTATCAATACCAGAGTCAAGTCTCACTGAAAATTCTTTATCATACACTTCGCGATTTAAATTGATTCAAGCTCTTCGTGAAGTATTCTGGAGGCGATGGAGTGCCGAGTATCTCACACAGTTGCAGCAGAGAGGTAAATGGAAGTCATCTAAACCAAATATAGAGACTGGACAACTAGTATTGCTGAAAGACGAACTCAAAAATCCAATGAAGTGGAGTTTAGGCAGAATTGTAGAAACTTTTCCTGCTGATGATGGAACTGTGAGGGTTGTGGAGGTAAAAACTACCTCAGGAACGTTTAAAAGACCAATCATTAAGATTGCTCCCCTACCTATTTGAAGTACTTTTGGACATTCGTCCAATGGGGGGGAGTATGGTAGTTCTTGTCGAACGCGCCGCAGCTAAGCCTTTAATTTAATTATTATTGCGCTTTGCTTGCACGCGTTTGGCAACGATTAAAAAAAAGGTTTTTGTTTTTTAGAATTCCATATTCTGAGTTTTAAGTTGTTCGTTTGCATCGTATCTCTTCATGTATTCTAATATTCTTTAATTCATATCTCTTTAATATTCATCTTGTGTACATAGTTTTTAGTGTTGTGTTAAAATAAATATTTATCGCTTTTAATAAAGAAAATTCATCATTCATCGAACTCACATTATACAGAGTAAGCGGATTTACGAGTTTTCAAAAAGAAATACAAGGTAACCCGCCATGCTCAATCAATTGTAGTGTGAAAAAGAAACTAATTAAATGGTGAAAACTTTATATTTAACATATTTCTAATTTACACACATATTTATCACATATACATTCTTTCATTTTACCCCATTTTCAAACTGCAGTAAGATGTTCTCAATGTTCTGTGAAAGAATTAGGTAAACTTACATGCAGCTTTTCCCATGTTCTGAAATATCTTTCCCATTGGTCTTATACATGCAAACTAAATTATGCAGAAATTCCATGCAATACTTGAGTAATAAAAGTACTACCAAGAGTCTGACTGGCATTTGTCACTTTTTCGGTCAGACATGAATTACTTCTAGGCAAAATGACTATTTTTACAAATCTAAGTTTTATGCATAAAACTTTTTTTGTGATATATGAAACTAATGTAAGTAGCAATGTCATTTAAAAGAATTTGGGCATTTGAAGAGAATCTCACTAATACTCCAGTTTTTAAATGGTCTGCTCAGATGTTACTACATTTCGCAAAATGCCACCTTTTTTACGCAAAACTAAAACTTTTATCATGACTTTTTGCAAATTTTTCAGACTTGAAGCATTAAAATAATTCCAAACAGTATTCAAATTATCTATCATAAGATAGATAATACAAATAGGTAACTAGAATTCAATTTTTTCATATTGCTTTGAGGAAAACTCAACAAATTAATCTTTTTATTTAATTTTTGAGGAACGTAGAGACTTGATTTAAATGCTATTGAGCAGCCATTTTTTTTTTTTTTGTTACTAAAAGTAAAGTATTTATGCCTTTCATACAAAAATTTCAACCAAAGTAAACCAGAGATGATTGTGAGTTCATGAAAAAATACCCGAAAGTTTTAAAGAGAAAATGTGTGTGTGTAGGGGGGGGGGTGCTTTTTTTCAAAAAACCGAGGCCCCTATTATTTAAGCACACCTAATTTTATAATTATACGAAAAATAATAAATTGCTTTTCATAAACAAACAAGACACATTTTGCATACATTCGAATAGTTTCAAATAGTTTTTAGTCAAAAAAAAAAAAAAAAAAATGAATGGCATCTTAACATTTTTGTTCGAAGAATATTATCAGTAATTATCAGAAAATCACCAAAAATTCGAAAAATAAAAAAAAAAATACCGAAGGTGGGAAGACAAAAGCACAATTAAAAATATTTTATTTCCGGTATTTTTGAACATGAAAATACCGGAACACAATCACCCCTGTAAAACATTACATTTTTTCTAAAATTGCAGCTGCAGTACAGTATTAATCCAAAGGTGTATATTTCATATGCATGCAGCTTTTGACTTTGATAAGAAACACAATAAAAAATTACAATTAGAAATCAGCAAAACAACGCTTAAGAGCAGTACATACCTTTGTAATAAAGGTGGATACACTTTCAGTAGACTTGCATTCGATTCGTTTAGTACCATTGGGAGATTGAACTGCTACCAACTGTCATAATAAAAATGAAATAAGTTCACTTAGAAATATTTATTGTAAAAATGCAAAAAAAAAAAGATAAGAAACAATTATGTAACATGACCCTGGGTTAATTGCAGTTCTTTTTTTTATCTTTAAGATTGACCAATTTTTGTTTATAAGAACACAAAAGCCCACACAAACATATGGAATTACTAGGATTCTACTTCTTTCTCATGCATTCGTCCTTAGTGCAAAAGTCGTACCACCAGCTGGGATCAAAATGAATGATTTCTAAGTTTTACATCTCTATGTATTTGATTCAGATTCCACTTTTTCAGAATAATTAAAAAAAGTTTTCCCATTCAAATGTCCATAAAACATTTTGTATAGGTACGTTTACAGGACATCCCGGCTTGACCTTGTGGCAGTCCCGGTTTCCACACAAAATCCCAATGTTCCGGCCAATATACTTCATGTCCCGGAAAAAGATAAATATGATTATTCGAGACTACAAAGTTGAAAAATAATCAACTGTAAAGGATTATTTAAGATAAGTACTTCAGCATTAGTATCCTTGATGTACATAAAATTAATAACCGATGAACTTTCGAAAATTTTTACTTGAGAACAAAGTCCTAGCCAATTAAAAAGTAGATGTGAATATTTTTCATTCTTACTCCTCATTCAAAGTATTTCTTCTTACTTAGGTAGGATAAATACCAACATGTATGAAATAAAATACTTGTATTGTAAAATACTTGTGTAATTCATTATTGCCCCTGGTGCAGATTTGTAATCAGTAACCATTTATTTATAGCATTGAAAATAAACTACCTACCCGTTAAGTTACTCTCAAATACAGCAAAGAGTGCCCCTTGAATTCCCACAAAGCTGGGGAGGGGGATCATTTTTGTCTCCTCCTTGAACATTTCATAAATCTGGCTAACATCCTAAATTAGAAGCTGGATCTGCCCCTCACTAGTTTTGATTGGGGCTTTACTTTTAAATATTTCCTAACAAATACATGTTGAGAAACCTATTTGATCAATCAATATTAATTTCATTATTCTATTCATTATTTAAGCTAAATTGATTTGACATACAATTTTATAAAACGAGAAGTGTGATTGAGAGCTAAAATAATGCTAATGATAAATATTTGTATTTTTTGACAAATAAATTTTTACGGTGATTATAAAAAAACATTTACTGCCAGGTTCAGTAAATGCATAAAACATATTTCAAAAATGAAAATTAAATAAATTCACATTTAAAAAAAACATCAAGACAGCAACTGTCAAAAAAGGTGAATGCCTCAAAATAGTTCAATGTGGGATGGTTGATTAACAAAACAGACATTGTTAATTCTGAGGAAGATTTCAATATTTTAAAAGTCTGCAGATGAAGATATGGGTTGCATATGAAAATTGAAAATACTTCTTGGAATTTTTGCCAAACATATACTTAGCTAGGAGGTTATGGGTCAAGCTTATTTTAGAACTCATTAAAAGCTAACAATATTGAGATTGGATTTCTGCACCCTTCTCAGGTGACTTGTTAAAGAAACTTTGTTCCTTCAAAATTTCCTCAACAAAAATTTGACTTCAGTTATAATTGAGGTCCAACATTAAACTTAAAAACTAAAATGAAAGCCTGCCTTCAAACATCACATAAGAACACAACATACTTTAGCAAACTATTTGACTGAAATCCCTCTGTTTCGAAAAGAAAGTTATCCACAAAAATGTGTATTGCATAATTTCAGATTTGAAACCAAATCCAAACAATTATTGGAAATTTCAAAAGAAATGAAAGTTTTTTTTTATTTTTTGAATTAGAGATTACAACTGAAATGAAATGAAAATCACGAAATCCCGAAATTAAAATTAAAAAAACCGAGAACAGGAAATTATAATAGCAAAAGGAGTTCTTTGATTATTTTTTCGTTGAAGAATCCTTTCAGAAGATTTTCACTTTCCGTTTTCAAAAGAACAATTTTTACTCAGATGAAAATATCCCTAAAACGTTTCATTTTGTAATTTACACATCCATTGTTTGTTTTAACTGAAGTGTATAAATTGACAGAATTTAAAGAAATGTATAAGTATGAATTAACGCAGTTCTATATGCATGAAAATTTTCTCAAGAATACTGTTTTCGATTTATCCATAAAATGATGTCTCACCATTTTAAGTTGTTAACAAATTTTAAAAATCATAGAAACTGTTATCAGCTGTGGAAAATTTATATGCAAGAATGACCAACAAAACGAATAGACTCCATGACTATTAATTCCACTCGTTAGATGATGCCATTACATTATTTATTCAACAACACAACACAAACTGTGTTTTTAGAATTGTAAATAACATTATTCAACATAAAACTAGATAAGTTTCTTTTCTTTTGTCAAAAAAAGCTTCAATATATTTTTTAAATCTCTGTTTTAATAATTTAATCGTTCCAGTTAATTTTTCAAAACATAACTGCAACCAAGAGTTGCTGTATAAACAAAAATATTTTGACAGCATGGCGGTAAAATTCATATTTTAAAACTTACGTTTAAAAAATTTAATGTTAGCTGTGACAATTTAATCAGGTAGAAAGTAAGGACTAATTATTTTTTATATTCTCTTTTCAATTGTTTGTAGGACTTTAGATGAAAATTAGAGGAAGTTTTGAAGAACAAGTCTGTCAAGTTCTTCGATTCATCTCTCTACTTAATTCTTATCTATTTGTGTTCCTTTAGTTTGATTTGATGTCACAGAAAATATATATTTCATGTACATTAACTTTTCATGTACTTATAAGTTTATTTCTAGTATTTTTTTGTCACTTTAATTCTTTACATTCAGTATTTATTGCGAAAGTTCGAACTTTTCTATTACTTATTTTGATACTGAATACAAATGAGTTTAAACTTTAATTTTCAAATTACCTTTCTTACTCGAACCAAGTGCAGATAGTGAAGTATATATGTATATTTCCTTGTGTATTTATTCAGAATCTGTTGAAAAAAAATCGTTTCTTCTTGACTTTTTATTTTACAAGTCTTTCATTCATCTTTAAGGAGAACATGTATGTATATTTTAAGCTCCATAATTTTGTTTATTAACTACCATTTTCTTGAAAAGTAAAACTAATTGTTTCGTTTAAGTTTTGTTACTAGAACAACATTTAGCAATGTCCACTGTGTATCAATTTTTAAATTTACCCTCAGATTTATAGTATTCTACTTGGTTTCTAGTTGAGATGCGCCAATACTATATTTTTCACCTATTACCGAATATTCGGTAAGTATTCAAACCGAATATTCAACCAAATAGTGAATATCTGTTTTTAATATTTTAAAATAACTTAATGTTTGTATTTCCATTTTCTGCCAATTGAAAATAGAAAATGCTTCTCGATTATGTAAATGTATTTCCAATTATCATCCTAAATTTATCTAGGTACATTGAAAATACAATTGGTAGTTTAAATTGAATGGGAAATAAAATAAATCATTCTAAATGCAAATTATTGTAGTGAATGACTAATTTAGTTTTAAACTGAAATTCTACATAAATGGGTAATTCTGATAATGATGGTGACATAATACAATTACAATGCATAATAAATTAAGAATCTTGTAGGACGCCTAATGTTCTTGCAGCAAAATTTGTCAGTTAAACTTAGATTTCACGTGAATGTGATTAGACTATTTCTTTCTCTTTTAAAATTTTTCTCAGTTTTGTTCACTTTATAAAGCTGCTTATTTGATATTTTCACTGCCATACGTTTTAACAATTGCCCAATGATTATTTAAATTTTTTATTTTAGTTATTCTTTCAAGCCTCTCATATTGCTTTTAATGGACTCCAAATCTGCTGATGTTGATGTTAATAAGGTAACAGTTTCAAATTTAACAAACCTTTAATTTTACTGTAAACTTTTAACAATGAACTGTAACTTAAATAAATTAAATAATTAATCTTGAGGTTGTCATTACATCTTTTTATTCAGTCAATTATTTGGGCCAAGTTAATTTCTTGTCATAGAATTGCTAAATTGCATTTTGCTATAAAGTTACTTTTCATGTTAACTATTGTTTTGTGCCATGCCAACTACAGTCATTGAAATATAATTAATATTATTTTAAGGTTATATTCAACTAATTTCTTGCCTGAAAACAAAAACTTTTGATGATTGCTGGTTTCTCTTAACTTTTAGGAGCCGGGCGGTCAAGGGCGTAGCTAGGGGGGTGCAGGGAGGTGCAGCTGCACCCCCCAAGATCAGAGCCAATGGGAGGTCACTGTGACCTCCCATTTTATTTATTTTTTTTTGACAAACGATTTTGTCCCCTTTCATGCTTTTCATTGTAACATGCTGGTGCAGACAAATAAGTTTGCGTTTTATTACTCGGTGAAATTTGAAATTTCATTCGGTCATTGAGAACCACCCCCGCCCCCCCCTCCCCGCCAAGAAATTTTAAGTAATTGGCGCCACTTATCAGAGAATGCGCTTCATTCTTTACCTAACACGGATCCTTTTTCCTGTTTTTGAGGAGAAAATTTTTAATTTACCGAATAAAACTTAGAACTTTACTGAATGATTAAAAAATAAATAAATAAAATACAAGAATGCATACTTATCTATGCCTACCAAAAGAGAAGTGAGGCATCACAAAAAAAAAAAATAATAATAATTAAAGAAAAAAAAAATGGAAAAAAAAAGAAGTTGAGCCTTGCAATACTGTCTCACTGTTTTCAAATTTCATCAGACAATTTGTATCAGATAAGAACTTTTTGGGAGGTCACAGTGACCTCCTTTTGGGGTGCCACTGCTTGCACCCCCCTAACGTGAGTCCTGGCTACGCCCTTGCGGGCGGTACACATATGCTGTACCGTAACTATTTTGGTTTCTCTTAACTTTTAGGAGCCGGGCGGTACACATATGCTGTACCGTAACTATTTTTTTTAGAGGACGGTGTTGAGATTTTCACTCGAACCCTTTGGAGCCGGGGATTTTTTCAAGGTTTCATACGTCTGGTACGACAGTTTATACTTTCTCTTTTCAATGAAAAAGAAATCTGTGGTTCAACTGTCGTACTACCTAGGCCGAAAGAAAAATTTCTAAAAAACAGCCCGGTTCCAAAAGGTTAAATAGAAAGCACTGTTTCATAACATGTGTGGCATATGTTATGTATTCTCCGTCTATGTCACTGTGACCTCCTAAAAAATCCTATTTTACAAATTTGTAAAAAAAAAAACATAATTTTATGAAATTTTTCTCACTGATATTATTATATTTTAAATTGATATTGAATTGCAATTATAGAATGAAATAATTGTTGCTTATTTTGCTCTTCTAAGTATTTGAAGAAAAAAAGTAAGTGAAAATTAGTGCAGTTTTATTTCTAACTAGCGGTACCCGCACGGCTTTGCCCGTGGTATAAAATTAAAAGTTCATTTGTAAAATAATTGAAAAAGCAGAAAAAATACTCTATTTTAGTTATAATTCAACTACAATTCCTTCAAAGTATGATATAAAAATTTGGTATGGACCCTACACTACTTCCTTTTACGTGTACATTTCTTAGTAGATGCCTTAAGTGCTAAAATAGTGCTTGGAGGGAGCTAGATAACAATTCAAACATTTACATCCCCAGTTTGCCACGAAACAATGCAAAAAAATGTTTTACAATGATTAATCTCCTAAATATCGCCGATTTTAACATCATTCAGTGAATTTTTCGCAAAATATCGCCAATAGCGCCAAATTGAACCCCCCCCAAAAAAAAAATTTTAAAAAATCGCCAAATTGGCGACAAATACTTGGCGACCAAATGCGTGGCGATATATCGCCAAGTGGTCGCGCCAATTCATCTGCATTGAAATTAACACTGATTTACTCCATAAAAGGGGTAAAGCATCCCATTGTGACATTCAAATGAAACCCCAAGGGGAGATGCACAAAAATAAGCCAAAAGAGAAAATAAGAACAATTTTGTTGCTCACAGAAACCAACAGAAATCTTACCAAAATTTGAAAGAAGAAGAAAGTTTCCTTTCCTAGCTTTAAAAACAAAACAATACATTTTCCGAAATGAAACACTTTAAAAAGAACGTTGCAATGTCGCAATTTATACGATATTTGGTTAATCTTTGTGCTTTGGGTACCCCTTTCTCGCTAAATGGGCGATAGACGCGCCTACTACTGTTTCCAAACGTTGCCAAAATCAATATTGCTGAAATGCGAAATCTATGAAAATGAAAAAAAAAAATCCGCCAAATCTTTTAATTAAGTCATTAGTATATTGGAAACAGGGTTGCCAGAAAAATACTACGCTCCTTATTTGGGCCGAAAAAATACTACCGTAGTATCAAAAATACTACGTCTGGCAACGCTGGAAAAAGAACGAAACAAAAATAAGTATGAACACGTAACCATGGTAACAACATGAAAAGTTGATTTCCGTTGATAAAATAATTCATTTCATCTCTCTTTTCAAACAAATTTTATTCTCGAGCTCAACCATTTTAGAATCGTTTGGCTTGCTTTACTGAAGGTAAGCCTTGAATTCCGGGATTCTAAAAACAATTGTTACAGCTCTCCTGATGATCGTAGAAACTTCGAAAAAACTTCATTTTGTGCAGAAAATTTCAAGCTTTCGAATGACATAAGACTTGAAAATGTGCGTGAAATATTTCTTCCCTATTTTATCGAATTTCCGCTATGAATTCGAATAGAAAAAGAACGAAATGGAATTTTCGAAAAATCGATTCGAGGTGCAAAACTACATGCTACAAACTAATTTTGTGCCAAGTGTCATGAAAATCGACCGAACAGTTTTGGCGCTACGCGCGTGACAGACAGACAGACAGACAGAAAGAAGGAAAGACAGACCCACCTTCAGCTTTATTATTAGTAGAGATACCTAATAGCTTGTTCAGAGAGAAGAAAGCAAGTAGTGGACCAGGTATTGACCAAGACTAAGTATTATAACAAACTAAATATTGTAACTAAATTGATCAATACCGACTTCTTGTCTTGGTATTGATCAACATATTTAGTTTATTTCAAAAATAAAGTGTTCTCAACATGCAGCAATTTTGAAAAAACCCACATTACTGACATTGTGGGTTTTTTCAAGTGTGCCCACCCAAAAAAACCCGGGTGGTTTTTTTAGGGCTGGGTGCACTTTGGCAAACCCTGACCTATTCAGATATTTGGAACTTAGATTTGTAATTTACTTCTTCAGGGTTCATAAGCATCCTTACAAGAACATACAAGTCCTTACTTTTATATTTAGTCTTTTAAGTGCTTACATGTCCTTATTTTAATGCCTCAAGTCCTTGAAAGTCCTTATTTTTACTCTAGCATTATTCCAAAAAATCATATTTTAGTTTTTCGAATAGAGCAGTACAAAACACTTCATCACCCTAAATGTAGAGGGTAAGTTACGGTATTTTTAACTATTTTTCTTCCCTTAGCGATCTCCCACCTGCAAAGTAAGCGTGCAGTTGCTTATTGAAAATAAAAGGACATTGATTTGTTTATTTAATCACATGCACTAAGGAAAACGGGAACCGAAAAAGAAATTGAAATAAATACTTCGGATTTAAAATTCAAGGAAATTTTTTTTTTAATTAAACGAGATTAGAAGAGAATTAAAAGAGCAATGCAAAAGAGAGTTTTTTATTTTTTTTCATCATTTTCTTACATCAAATTTTTTTGAAATTTTTGTTACATTTTTTAATCTGTAAGAACCGAGTGGTACACATGCTGTACCGCAAGTCTTTTTTCCTTAGAAGACGGGGTTTTGAAATCTTCGCTTCTACCCTTTGGAGCCGGGGATTTCATCCCCTTTACTTGGGGATTACGGCTTTGTATTTGAACCGCGAAGTTATAAAACCTAAATGCTTGATGTTGCACATTGCACCTTACCGTTTTCAGAGGAAAAGAGATTTACGGTTCAACAGCTGTACCACCCGTCTCGAAAGGAAGACTTAGTTTTTTGTTGTAAAAGTAATGAAGTAATACGAATTGGTTTCAAACTACCTCTTTATTCGGTAAGTCTCCCCAAAGCATAAGGTGATTTCTTGCAAATATTTTTTTCCAACTATGGCACTGATACTAGTATTGGTAATATTGTTTAAAACTTAGTATTCTGGGTGAAAGCCCCTGCTGTGCCACCAATCCAAAATATTTCTTCTGTCTCATGCATATCTTTTCCTCTTCATGACAGTCAAGATGATTTAATATTCAGTGGTAGTTTTCAATTTGAATAATCTTTTAGCCAGAAATAATTTGACTAATTTAAATTATTAATAGGTTCTATCCAATAAAATACATGAAAATATATGTTTGCTCATAAATTTTAGCACTGTTGTGCATAAATTAATTGTGTTATTTTTATATTTTATAGCTTTTGCAGCAATTAGAAGAACTAAAAAGGAAAAAAGCTCAAAGTGAAAAGAAATTAAAGGTACTTTTAGCTGTCTAATTTTGTAAATAATGTTCTTTCTTATTATAAATAAAAATGAATCTCTAAATTTGTGTGTATCCGGGAAACTCGAAAACTACCCAATAGATTTTGTTGAAAATTTCATTTTGTTTAAATTAGCTATGGATTGGACCCTTTATTTCAGCTCAAAAAAGTTCAGTTGGTAGCTTTTTTTTTAAAGTTTAATATTGAATTAAAGACAAAATTTTCACATAAATTCCTTGCTATGAGGACAAAAAGAAAAAGCTTACAAAGATTGACATTATGTGCTGTCGAAATACGTGTATCAGTAAGGTACGAGACACTTTTTATCACACTTGACTAAAAAAAAAAAAACATTTGGTTACTTTTAATTTTTGCAGTGCTTTATGTAGTTTTTAAACAGTTCATTTGTGTTTTGCTCAAAATTACGTTTAATAACACAGAATAATTATAATAACTAGAGGTGGACCAAAGCATGAGCTAAATTTACTGAAATATAAGGTGTGATTTGGCCACTTTGGCCTATAATTATTTATGTTTTAAATTGTCATTTTACAATTATAACTACAAAAAAAAAAAAAAAAAAATGTTCATTTGACAATCTATGTATATTTTGTGTTACTTTTTTCTGCTTGATATTTTAATTTTTATTTTTAGAAACTTGTAAAGTGTTCACCAAAAGTTAAAATAATCTTAGAAAAGAGGAAGTCTAGGCACAGCCTTCCTCGGATTCCTGAGAACCTTGAATCAGAAGCAATTTGTGACCAAGTGGGAAATTTCGACAAAGAAAACTTGACAGTATCTAAAAGTTGCACTTCTGCCACTAATTTATCAAATAATACAGAACTCAGTCTTTCCCTAGCTGATAATTGTGCACCAAAGGAAAACAATAAACTTAATATTAAATCCAGTGATTCACCCCTTAGAGTTCCAGATATTTTCAATGGAGAGAAAAAGCCTTACTCACAAGAGTTTTACAATTCAAACATTTGTAAAGCCACACAGAGGACCCCAGCATGTGAACTTTCATCTAGTAACAACTGCCTTGCCAGAAATTCTGAATTGATTGTTTTGTCTAATGAGCATCAAATTAATGAGAGCTGCTCTCGGAAACGATCTTCTGAAGATGCGGGGAAAGATGTAGACATCCTTTCACCAGATGTAAGAAAGAAGCAGAAAATTAATGATGCATCATCAATCTCAAACAGTATTGAATCAGGGGAAAATGTCGAGATCACTCCAATGGACACTGAAGCAAGGTTTGGGAAAACAACTGAAGAATCACGTGAAATGCCTGGCGTTTCAAACAAAGTGGACAGCAGTGAATGCCATCATAATTCCTCCTACTTTACGGAAGAATGTTTTGACAATGACATGACCTGTGTCCTTTCATCTCAGGTAACGAACTGCAGGGAAGAGGTTGCAAAAGAACAGTCTCAGCCTCAGAATGAAGAGCAAGCAGCGAGAGACTTGTGTCATTATTCAAAGTATTCACTGTCTGAACTTAGCTTTAGTGACTCGATGCAGTGTAGCTATTCAAACGTTGAGCTTCCCAAGTTTTCGTCCCCCACTGATGGTTGCATTTTGGATGCAACAGAAAAGGAACAGGACAAGGGGATTGGTTCTAGCCATTGTGCATTAAGTTCGGGAGATTGCGTTCCGGTTAAAGCCCAGATTAGATCAGAAGCATTGTCGCCAGACAATACATACAATCCTGCTAACTTGAAACGTGTTTTAAGCTCAGAGCTGTCTTCTGTCTTAGATGCGCATTATGAAAGCCCCGATAAAGTTCAGAAGGATAATGGCATTGAACGCCCAAAGTCTGTAAGATTTAAAACTTCTAATGACTTGAAGGAGCTGTTGGGAAGTGCAGACACGAAATCTGTGCAGTCAAATGATAGAGATATGAGACTGGCTGATTCTAAAAGGACATCTATATTTTGTCAGGATGTTGGAAAAGATTCCACAATTCTAGTCAAAAGTACTTCTGAAATTGAAGTGATTGATTTAGGTATAGATGATTCTGTGACATTTCTTCCTTCATTAACACAATCCGGAAGTGAGGATGTGCCAGCATACGTGAAGGATAAAAAATGTTATGAAAGCGTTAAAAATAATGAAGATGCTTCTGCTATCTTTGGAGACATTAAATCTGCTTCTTACAAAAAGTCTGACCGTTTAGATATAAATTTCCAAGTATCTATCACAGTCGATAGTTTGGTGCATCAAGTGTGTAAATTATATTCTGCTTCAGTTATGGAAAGAAATGACGTCCATCCTGCTGAAAGTAACGTTGACTGTTGTTTTAAGCCAGACTCTGAGGTTTTATTTATTCCAGAAACCGAATTTTTCGGAGCTGATGATTTTGCACATTCAGAAGTTGCAGATAGCACCCTTCTTCCTACCACAGAAACTAATGAACACGCTAATAGTTTGAAGATGCAGATTATTGAATCTGAAGCTCATGATGAAGTAGTACCAAATGTTCCAGAAACTGAATTTCTTGGTGCTGATGATGTGGCAGATTCAGAACTTGTAGAAAGTGCCATTCTTCCAAACGCAGAGAATCCTGACGCAGCTAGTCATTTAAACAGGCAGATTGCTGAATCTGAATTTCATGATATAGCAGTGCGTAAAATTCCAGAAACTGAAGTTTTACATACTGATGACTTTGCTGAAACAGAAGATATAGAAAATACTATTCATCTAAACACGGAAATTAATGAGCAAACCAATAATTTAAAGATACAAAATGTTGAGCCTGAAGCTCATGTTGAAGTAGTACCTAGTATTCAGGAAACTGACGTTTTTGGTTCTGATGATTTCTCAGATTCTGAACTTGTAGAAAACACTATTATTCCAAACACAGAAAATCTTAAAGTTAATAATTTCACTGAACAAATAGTTGAATCTGAATCTCATCTGAAATCAGTACACAAAATTCCTGAAACTGAAGTTTTATGTATTGATGACTTTGCTGATTCAGAAGTTGTTGAAAGCACGATTGTTCCAAGTACAGAAATTAGTGAACAAACCAATAATTTAAAGATGCAAGTTGTTGAGCTTGAAGCTCATGAAAAAGCATTAGAAAATGTTCCCGAAACTGAACTTTTTGGTTCCGATGACTTTTCAGATTCAGAACTAGTAGAAAATACGGTTTCTTTGAACTTCGAAAGTCATAAAAAAGCTAGTAATTTAAATAGACAGAGTGTTAATTCTGAATCTCATGATAAAGCAGTACAAAAAATTCCAGAAACTGAAGTTTTATGTACTGATGTATTTGCTGATTCAGAAGTTCTGGAGAACACCATCTTTCCAAACATGAAATATGAAAAAGAAATTAATAATTTAAGCAACAAGATTGTTGTATCTGAAACACATGAAGCTGAGCTCCGTGAAATGAACAAACTTCCTGATTCTGAAGTACATTTTTCAGATTCAGAACAACCAAAAAATGTCTTAAAAGCACCTATGTCCCAAGGAAATTCTAATAGAACTTTATCGAAAGAATGGGAACAAAATACAAATCGAAATTGTTCACCTGATAATGAGTTTATGGACACAAATTTGTTTGATACTGAAAATTCACAAGAACTTGGTAATTACAAATCTGTTCCGTTTTTGGCTAAAGACGAAGAAGTTAAAGCTGAAAGCTCAAAGCTTATTCAAGCTGCAGAAAATGATGCATCACATCTTAGTTTTGTGTGTTGTTTGAATGTAAGTATTATAGTATTGTTTCATCTAGTTTAAATTATTTTCAAATTAAATTATTTTTATTTAAAATCAATATTAATGTATGTGTGAGAGATATACTGAAAGTAGGCTTTTGATCTGTTTTTTTATTATTAGCATCGTTATTACAGATATTGTAAAATGTTGTAAATTTAATATTTAGCAAAGTGTTCTCTTTTTTAGTGCATCATAATATAGGTAGAAATGAATGTTATAGGAGGTCACTGTGGCTTCCTAAAAGTCATTATTCAGCAAATTTTATCTGACAGAGTGATAGTATTACAGATTTTTTTAGGACCCTTAGGGCCCTGCTCCACATTGACGTAAAGCAGAAAAATAAAGCAGAAACGTAAAATGGATTACATAGCGTTCCTATGGAAAGTACCCGGATTTTCGGTTTCTGCCTCCGGTTTCGGTCTTGTTTTACGCGGATGTAGAGCAGGGCCTTGAATGTTTCTTTTTTTTAGATGTCAGTAGGTAGGCAAGTAGGCATATGTGCATGCTCATTCAGCAAACTGAGAATTCACTCAAAAATTCGTTTGGGACACCCCAACATCCTTCAGAGCATTATGTAAATTGTATTAGTATGAATGCCAAACACACATACAATTTGAACTGTTCAATCTTTCCCCTTTGGAGTTCATTTAAGGCGTTAGAATATTTTTTGCTGTGTAAGAGCTTGGAGCTACCTGGTAACTTACATTAACCTTTTAGAACCGGGTGGTACACACGGGGTTGAAATCTTCGCTTCTACACTTTGGAATAGGGGATTTTTCCAAGATTTCATACCCCCTTACTGGGGGTTTACGGCTTTGTATTCGAACCGCGAAGTCATAAAACCTAAGTGCTTGCTGTTGCACCTTCCATTTTCAGAGAAAAAGGGACCTGCGGTTCAACAGTTGTACCGGCCCGTCTCGAAAGGAAAATTTCTATATGAATAGCCCCGATCCAAATGCTTAATGTTAAATTTTAGAATTCAGTGGAAGTGAATATTGCAGAAAAAGCAATTTATCACTTAAGCATTGGGTGGGTAGTTTAATATTTTTCATTGGGTAAGTTGTTTTTGCTGAAAGTATTTATTGAAATTACCAATAAAATAAATAATATTAATAATAATTTTAAATTTAATGAAATTAATTTTGGCAAAAGTAATCAATATTTATAATAATAAAAATATAAATAGGAGTATATTTCAGCAAAACATGTTTAAAACAGAATTTCTGTTCTTGCAGACCTATATTCCACTTTTGGACTTTGGACCATACTGGGAATGGCTCAGTTTTTGAATTTGGAACTTTGTGATGGATCCATAAATGGACCCACTTTCATTCTGAATGAAATCTGGCTGTGGGAAATAGATTGTGTACTTGTGTTGCAGTTGTGTGAGAGTGACTGAAATTATTTACATCCCTAAATTTGCTTCTTGTTTGGATAAAGGTGTTCCCTTGTACTGTGTAACCCCCGAATATTGTAATGTAATTTATGTATGACTGACTCATAAATACAGTTTCTCAATGTTTATCTTTCACAAAATATAAGCATCATATTTTCAGACAAATTTAGAATTTAATACTTGTGATAGCTATTCATTGAGTGAAAATGTATTGTGTTTTTGAATTTATTTCAGGGCAATGGTAAAGAGTCGGTGAATGATGTGCAGACAATTATATTCAATGATAACACTTATGTTTTCGTGCAATTTACTACATGTATAGAAGTATGGAGGCATCAGGCACATGAAGACTGGATGAAAATATTTGTTCATCAAGTAGATGATGTAAGAAATCATTCTATTTATTTTAACTTTTTCTTTGGGCATTATTGATTCCACTTTAAATTTAGCAGGCCGAGGTTAATGAAACATGTCTGTTCTCAGTCTACTCATTTAATGCAGTATCTAAAATACTAGAGTGGAGCAAATTAATCTTGAGCCTTATCTCGAAAATTTTTTCGTTCTGTTTCTTTTTCCATATTGATACAAATACCTCCTCTAGTAAGGCCTTTCCTTCTGAGGTAATCAATATAGGATTTGTTTACGTACAGCTGTGGTGCTCAGTCAGTTGTATGAGACAAAATCTGTTTTTGTTTTTTTAAAATCTGTTTTGACAAGGACAAAAGCCATTTTGACGTGTGCTGAATTTAACCTATTACAGGTCTCTCCTGAGCACCCAAACAACCTTGATGGAGAGGAGATAAGCACCAGTCCTCTTGATTTTTTTTTTCCTTTTTTGAAGATTATTTTCAGGGGTGCCCATCCCCACCCCCCCAAGCTCACTGGCGCAAATTCCCCCCCCCACCCCAATTTTCACAACCCTCTTATGCTTTTTATCTTTTTCACCCCTCTTTTATATATTATTTATTTTTTGAAAAATCATTTCTTTATTTTTTTAATGTTATTTATTTTTTTAAATATTATTTTTTTATTTTTTTTAAATTGTAACTATTATTTTTTTTATATATTATTAATTTTTTTAAAGTTCAAATTGTGCGTGGAATAAAATCGCTTTTTTTTTCCTTCCAGTCATTCCAAACACACACCCACAAATAAAAAAATAAGTAAATAATAATAAAGAAATAAAAGAAATAATTTAAATTAAAAAAAATAAATTAATGATTAATTTTTATTAAAAAAATCTATTTCTAATTTAAATTAAAAAAATAATTAATAATTTAAACAAAAAAATTAATTAATAACTTAAATTAAAAAATAAATTCTTAATTTAAATTAAAAAATAAATAAATAAATAAATAATTTAGTATTAAAAAATCCCCCCCCCCCTGTGGGCACCCCTGATTCTTTTACTTTTGTACTTGACTGAGCTTGTGTCACGTAGGACTAGTCAACAACATAGAAAATAAATGCTCTTTTATAGTTCTAAAGCTATGATAATAGGAATTGATGTTTTTTTCTCTTTCACATGCCACATGGATAAGTTCAAAATAGTCTTGTGAACTTTATAACACAGTGTAAAACTTGATACTTCCTGGTAGTTTCAATGAACTAAACTGTTAAAAACCTGGAATATTTTTGTTTTCTTGCTTTCTATATATCTGTACCATGCCAACAGAATTTGTACAACATTACTGTTTTATTTGAAGTGATTTCTAGGTATTTGTATAATATTGGATCAGCTTTTGCTCCAATCTGTACAAAATAGAGAATTAAAAAATCTCGGAAGGATTTTTAAAAGTTTTTAAAATATTAAAAAAAAAATTGTTGAATGAAATACTTGTTCTCGGAAAATTTACATTGCTTCTGTATTACAAACAAAAAGAATTCAAAATCTCATATAAAAATATTTTGTTTGATATAAAGCATACAAGTTTTTCAGTTTACAGGAACAAATATGTCTAAACAACATAATCTGTGTCATTGCATTTGAGAAGATATCGTTAAAATAAATTGCATATACAATTAGTAATTAAATTTAACCCAGCCGACTTCAGGCCCGTCATTTCAAGTTTTTGCAGGGGGGGGGGGGGGTTCAAAAGATGCAAACCCAGTGTAAATTTCATCAAAAAACAACAAAACCACACCCGCCTATATGTTAATACATTGGTTTCTCAAAGTCATGGGGGGGGGGGCAATTGACCTCTCCCCTGACTCCCCTAAATGACGTCCTGGCCGATATATATGAAATCATAATGGTAAATAAGACACACGTTATAACTATGTGAGTAGACATTAATTCCTAATTAAGTGTAAATCAATAAATGTATTATTTTTAAAACTATGTATGATTGTTAAATTAAAAATTTTTTCAAAGTGCTATTTTTTGTTTTCTACAGGCTCTTCAGTTGAAAAAATTATGCCTCTTAAAAAGTGAAGACTATTTATCACTTGTACTTCTACTAACTAGTCAGCAAGAGCATTGCCTGCAGTTTGTATTGTTTGAAAGAAATAGTAAAATAATAAAAGTATTGGAGAATTCTCATTGGTTGAATGAAGGGTATGTATACTATAAGGCTTTAATTCATTTAAAAATGTATGATACAGCAGGGTTTAAGTCGAGTTTTAAAGTTTTTTTTTTTGCAAAAAAGCTAAAATTGGAGAAAAGGCTTCAGCAAAATGCTAAAGGTTAATAAATAGTGTATCTGTTTACTATCTTTCTATAACGTAGCCTATGTATTTCATCTCCTGTTTAAAGCAAAAGTCAAAATTCAGCATCGTGAAAGAAATAAATTCATAGCAGATAACATTTTTTTTAGATTTAAAGTGAAAAGTTTAGAATTGTAATTCACATTAAAAGAGCACAAGTTTTTTTTACATCGTTAATAATGCATTTATTGAGGGGATATTATGCCCAGCAAGACAATATATTGTTGAATTTAGTAGCATTTTATACATGTTGGCTGCAATTTATAATAAGATTAAGTTAGTTATCTCCATGCTTGCTTTCTCTCTCAGATCGTGCATTGGTTTTTGTTCTTATTATTTTGGAGCAAAAAAGTGAAAACGGCTTTGCTTCATTTTTAGCCAACTTTCCCGTTTAAAATAAAAGAAAGACGAAAAAGGTTTTAAAAGTAGCTTAATGCATCTAAAATATCACCAAGTCCAAAAAATATCGCCAAGTTAAAAAAATATCGCCAAGTCCGAAAAAAAAGCCAAAAAGAAATAAAAAGGGAAAATGAATCTCGAAAAATTAAAAATTTGAAAGTAGGGTATTGAGATGGGGAATTTGTGTGTCGATCGGTCTGTCGGTCGGTCTGTGTCCCCCCCCCCCCCTAATAACTTTTGAATGAACATTCCGATTTGGACAAACTTTTCTTTGTTGAAAGATCTCGGCAAGTACAGCTCATTCCCATATTTGATTTTTTGACTTAAACAATTTTTGGTTCAACTTTGAACCGTTCAAACAACCTGTCACGCGATGCTAACTTTTGAGTGAACAGTCCGATTTAAACAAACTTTTTTTTGTTCGAAAGATCTTATCAAGGATACTTCATTCCCGTGTTTACATTTCCGATTTGAACAATTTTTCGTTCAACATTGCACCGCTCAAGCAAACTGTCACCCCTAATAACTTTTGAGTGAACAATATGATTTAAATAAACTTTTTTTTTTTGTTCCAAAGATCTCAGCAAGGATACTTCATTGCTGTATTTAAATTTTCAATTTTAACATTTTTTCGTTCAACAATGAACTGTTCAAGCAACCTCTCCCCACCTAATAACTTCTGAGTGAACCATCGGAATGGAATAACCTTTTTTTTTGTTTGAAAGATCTCGGAGAGGCTCATTCCCATATTTCGCTTTTCGATTTGAACCAGTTTTGGTTCAATATTGAACCGTTCAGAAAAAAAAATTTAACATTAGCGCCTACGGGGAATTTAAGTTGAATGTTGATCCTAAACTTAAAGTCGGATTTCCTTCAAACTAACTTTGTAAGAAAATGGTTTTGATAAATAATGTTTGTAAAGTAATTTTCTGAATAATCTTCTGTGAGGACTCTGATTCCGACTCCGACTCTGCAAACATGGCGGAAATGCAGGCTCAGAAAATAATGACTGACTGTGCAGACGATTTTTTGTTTATTTATTCATTTGTTTTATTTTATTTATTGTTACTATTTTTTTCTTTTTTAGCAGACGATTTTTTTTTGTAACAAAAATTCTTTAATCACGAGCGCATTTTATTCTTTATTTATATTTAACAACTGGCAACGAATTAAAAATGAAATTCGAGATATTTTATTAAAGGACGAGTTTTTTTTTCTTTTTTTTTTCTTTCTTTGATAAAATGTGTTTCGATGCTCTTTGTACTTTTATTTATACATTTATTTATTTTTTATTTTTATTTTTTGAAAACGATTAAGGATTTTTTCTACGGAAGAACTGTAACAGTTACATTCTTTAAAAGGTGCGACAAAACTTTATTTATTCCTTTATTTACTTTTTACGTGTCTATTTCATCTGATGAGAGGGGTATATTTTCCTTTTAGAAATCAGCTTCAAGTGCTAAAAAGGTATGTTTGACATAATTTTCAGTCTCAGATAATCAAGAGAATAATGATCAGATGCTAGAATGCCGATGTACAGGAAAGTAGGCTCGTTTAGTTCTTGACAGAACTTCTTGTTGAAATTTAGATAGTAATTTCACATTTTGTAGAAAATGCAACGGTAGCGGAAACCTGGTAATGCATCGCCCCCGGGGGTCCTTCTGTTCCTGTCATCATAGTTGACTTACCATCACAGGGACCCCTTGTGAAAACCCTGTAATACAGACATTCCCCTGTATTCTTCTGAACAACTTCTAATGTTGTGGAATTCATTTCCTAAAAAATGAAATTAGGCAGTTGTAAACTCATAGCTTTTTATTTTGCCGAAATACATTTGAAAATCTGGTCTCATGCATCTTGCATGACAAGCAAATGGCTCTATAGCAGTTTGGCAAGTGGCGCCGTGCTTTTAAGGCAACAAACAGGTACTTCGTGGCAGCGCCACCTGCCAAAGCATCAATTCAAAATAAATATGCAAATTATAAAATGAATCATTAAATAATAGTTCAAAAGTTACTCAACTCGAGCAGTTTCTCTACAATTTCTTTTTCTGTTAATATACATAAATTGTTTCATACTACTTGATTTTCACAGCTCCATGCAATATTACAGCCAAAATGTGTCAAAAATAGTTGCTAAAAGAGAAACAACCCTGAAGGTGGTCCAGTTACAATTTGATAATTTTGCGGAGTTACCTTAATTTGTTTGACATCATTATAATTATACACATACACTCCAAGGTCTACCGTACCTATTGTATGAAGCACAATACAATCATTTGATACTGAACTATGATTGGTTCTTATGAAAAGTATTGACTACTTTCTCTCTGAAAAGTATCGACTGCCTTTGGCACTGATTTGGTATTTTTGGTGGTAAATTTATTTCAAGTTGGAAATAGTAATGACCTCGTAAAATTGTAAGAACAATTATTTTAACTTTTGATATGAAACAATTCAGAAAAACCCTCAAAATGATCAAACAGATTGATGATTAACCTTTTGGATCCGGGCTATTCTTATAGAAGTTTTCCTTTCAAGACGAGCGGTACCAGGGCCTGATTACCCAAAAGGCTCGGCTCCAAATTTTTAGGAAGCCCAAAAATGACTGAAAAGCTACAAAAAAATTCAAGTTTCGACTTTTACATTTAGCTTTAAAGAGAGCTGGTTCAATATAATTTGTCCCAACTGTGCTATATTGTACTTTAACAGCTTTTTTTACTCTTAAATCATTTAGATTTTAAATTTACCAAATATTTTTAGAAATTTTCACCACAACAAAAAGTGGAGGGCCCCAAAATGAGACTGAGCTTCCCTTAACCACAGGGGTTAATCGGGCCCTGAGCGGTACAACTGTTGAACTCTCTTTACCTCTGAAGACGGGAAGGTGCAACGGCAAGCACTTAGTTTGGTTCGAATACAAAGCCGTAATCCCCCAGTAAGGGAGTATGAGATCTTGGAAAAATCTCCTCTGGCTCTAAAGGGTAGAAGCGAAGATTTCAACCCCGTCCTCAAAGGAAAAAAGACTTGCGGTACAGCGTGTGTACCACCCGGTTCTTAAAGGTTAAGAAAATATTTGTAGTTTATACTTTTTTGCATAAATGATGCTTCCTAAATAGGACCATAAATGCAGCAGGAAGTTGGATTATATTTTTACGATTGTTTATGCGACTCATACTTAAAGTTTACACAATATTTTTACTTGTAAAAATGCATTATTAAAATGTAAATTCTCTATTCATGATGTTAACTTTTCTAGAAAAAGTAATAAAAATCTCCCGGGCTTAAAATTGTAATTGAACCGAATATATTTTTCCATTGTCAAATCAAATACGAAAAAAATGTACATATGAGCCCTTAATGTTCCTGTCTCAAATCATAGTGAAATTTATTGGTAAAATTCGACTTTAATAAAAGGGTAATAATTTCTTTCCAGACAATCTGCTGACACTGTGTTGTTGTGTGACTTGAATGGACTGACGTTTGCCACAGCTCAAGGCGATGACATTTTCAAGGTTCATTCACACACTTTTGCGGACATGAAAGACAACCCACGTCTGATATCTGTCGAACTCGGATCGACCACCAACCCCCTCTGCAGCATTTGCAAGATTGAGAAGTTGCCCAATGCACTCATGGGCATCAGCCCAGGAACACTCTATGTTTGGTAAATGTTCACACTGCTTTATGTGCATGATGGCTAAGAGTAAAGTTTTGATGTGCAGTTTGAATTGAATCCTATTTCCTCTACAATAATTAAATTATTGTTTAAAAAAACTAAAATATACACTTTTACAGTTAATCAAACTAACATGCACTTATAATACATCAACATGTAATACAGTTTAGCCTTCAGTATTAATAATAGTATTAAATATATTTGTAATATAATTGTGTTCACGATAGTTGGCAACACTTATCTTAGCCACTATTAGTAACTTTGGTTTAAATCATTTTGTTTAATTGTTGTCGTTGTATATATGTTTGCAGAACTCTTAGCTAATTTATTTAGCTTGGTTAAATAAAAGCTTTTCTTTTGAGCCATACTTACGTTGTAATGTATATTTATAACAATATTACTTTTGCATTTGCAAAGAACGTGAATTTTATCTTTTATTCAGAGTTACACACATACTGACAAACAAACAAACCCGTATGTGATACTAATAAAAGCGTATTAAAAAGAGTTGACTGTGCTTACTGTAGGAATTAATTTTCCGAATAGATTGGGTTCATTTCAATAGTTTGATTTTTCATTTAAAACTTTGAATCTACAATCTGGTTTTATTTTATACTTTGTTTACAGCAAAATATTTGATTAAAACTGGTGACATAAGACACTCTCTTAATCCATTTAAATAAAACAAAGAATATGTGTATATGTGTGTGTGTACCTTATACAAATCCGCAGTTTACGTCGGATCTGGACGAAATTTGTCAAGGAGATACTTGTGCACCCGCGAAGGATCATAGGGTGGTTTTTGAGCGGGAAAAAAGTACCGACCTGTTCGAATTCCAAATAAAGGACTTCAAAATGGCTCTATCAATCGAAATACTTATCAGATCGTCTCGATCTTGGTCTCATTTGAAAGAACGCAAAAAATACCTGTTAGGAAAGTTTCCTTCCAAAGGCTTTCAAAATCAATAATCGCTATCGTCACTTTGAAAAAAGATACGTGCGTTTTTAAATTTGGAAATATCCATTTAAAATTGGATTCATAAAAGTCATCTGACGAGCGTGAAAGAAATTATTGATAACAAGAAGGTGTTGCTATTTTGTTCTTGAACATAAACAAAAAAAATCATGCTTTTGCTTTTCCTGTAGCGGGTATTTAAAACTTTTTTGGAGATTGATTCATTTTTTGTACTGCGCAAAATGTCGACTTTAATCTATTCGGGACTTTCATAGGCACGCATTACTTAACATAAATTTTATTCTCAAGGTATACCGGGCCACGCAGCTAGTTAGTTTAATAAATGTAACACATGCTTGCTCTTACATTGTTTAATACCCCCAATCCTCTTTCACTCAGTAAACGAGATTTAATGCAGAGAAGAGCAGCTCCTGTGTAAGAGGTCCCCAAATATCGAGGAGTCACTGAGAGTCTGCCACTTTATCCTACCTCAATAGAGGGCAACAGTACTTCAAAATTTTGGTATAGTTCAAACGATTTTTCCATTCCTGAAGTATTTTCGTCAAAATGCAACTTTCAAAATTTGTATATATATAAGAAACACATTGTATCTTTTAAAAAGACTTCAATTTTTTAGCAAGAAAGTACCTTATTCAATTTTTTAAAAGTTTCCTTTTTTTGTCTTGAATCTGTTACCCCTTCCCCGCCAAATGCATTCTTATTTGTTTTGAGCTAATAATGCAACTACTTTCATCAACAGTGTTCATCTTTTCAGGCATTTACTAGAAGCACGTTTGGTGACTGCAGTTACTCTCCAACCTCAGGATTATTTGCCAATAATAGATTGCATATGGTCTACTGTAGAAAAGGTATGAGTTTCATCATCTCTTATACCATTAAAGTGCATTTGTTTACTTGTGTCAGTAGTTAAAAGTTGATGCAAGTTTTATATGAAAAAAAGTGAATATTTCTTGCTAAAAAAAAGATATCTAGTAAGACTTCATTTGCAACAACAAAATCAGGTACAAGCTTATTTTCTGTGTTATAATTTTTTTAGTATTTTTGAATTTATAAAATGTAATTTGAATGGCTTTTCCACTTAATGGTATTTTGTCTGTGTACGTTGACATGCATGTGTGTGGACGCAATAATAAACAAGGTTACACCACAAACTATTAGCTACTGTATTTTCAACATGTTTACATGACGATCACAACATAGAAAGTGAGTAAAGTTGTCTCGGAGCATGTGCCGACAATAGCGCCGTCTGGCGGCGGGCTGCTCTCGATGAACGAATCCTGAACAGTCTGGTTTTAAACTTTAATACAATTTTTTCAAAATTGTTATTTCCTGAGCCTCTGAATGATAATTCAGTTTAGAAAATGTTCATTTTTCTACTCTTGCTATAAAATTCTCTTTAATGACTAATAAATGTTTATTTTGAATATTAAAAATCTCCCTGTAGTCTCTACTAATAATAAAGCTGAAGGTTTGTCTTTCTTTCTGTCCTTCTGTCTGTTACGCGCGTAGCGCCGAAACCGTTCGGTCGATTTTCATGCCACTTGGTACAAAATTAGTTTGTAGCATGTAGTTTTGCACCTCGAAGTGATTTTTCGAAAATTCCATTCGTTCTTTTTCTATTCGAATTCTTTGCGGAAATTCGATAAAATAGGGAAGAAATATTTCACACACATTTTCAAGTCTTATGTCATTCGAAAGCTTGGAATTTTCTGCACAAAATGAAGTTTTTTCGAAGTTTCTACGATCATCAGGAGAGCTGTAAGAATTGTTTTTAGAATCCCGAAATTCAAGGCTTACCTTCAGTAAAGCAAGCCAAACGATTCTAAAATGGTTTTGCTCAAGAATAAAATTTGTTTGAAAAGAGAGATGAAATGAATTATTTTATCAACGGAAAATCAACTTTTCATGTTGTCACCAAGGTTACGTGTTCATTCTTATTTTTATTTCGTTATTTTTTCAGCGTTGCCAGACGTAGTATTTTTGATACTACGGTAGTATTTTTTCGGCCCAAATAAGGAGCGTAGTATTTTTCTGGCAACCCTGTTTCCAATATACTAATGACTTAATTAAAAGATTTGGTGGATTTTTTTTTCATTTTCACAGGTTTCGCATTTCAGCAACATTGATTTTGGCAACGTTTGGAAACAGTAGTACTTTGTAATATTTTTTTTAAAGGAGGCGTAGTATTTTTTTGTTTCAATTCTCTGGCAACCCTGTCTTTTTCCCGGTGAAAATGCTTTGGGACCTTGGCGCGGTTTTGAAAAGTCACCAACTGGCGCGTTTTTGCGTGTCTCATGGAATTGAAAGCTCCGAGAGAAACTACGCAAAATAGTCATTCTTACCTCGCTTGGCAAACCTATCGCCCATTTAGCGAGAAAAGGGTATCTAAAGCACAGATTAACCAAATATTGTATCAATTGCGTTATTGCATCGTTCTTTTTAAAGTGTTTCATTTCGGAAAATGTATTGTTTTGTTTTTAAAACTAGGAAAGGAAACTTTCTTCTTCTTTTAAACTTTGGTAAGATTTCTATTGGTTTCTGTGAGCAACAAAATTGTTCTTATTTTCTCTTTTGGCTTATTTTTGTGCATCTACCCTTGGGGTTGCATTCGAATGTTCCAAGGGGGTGTTTTACCCCTTTTATGGAGTAAATCAGTGTTCATTTCAATGCAGACAAAAGTGATATGAATTGGCACGACCACTTGGCAATATATCGCCAAGCTTTTGGTCGCCTAGTATTTGCCGCCAATTTGGCGACATATCGCCAAGTTGGCGAAAAAAATTGTTTTCTTTTTTTATTGTGACTCAATTTGGCGCTATTGGCGATATTTTGCGAAAAATCCACTGAATGATGTTAAAATCGGCATTATTTAGGGGATTAATCATTGTAAAACATTTTTTTTTTGGCATTGTTCCGTGGCAAACTAGGGATATAAATGTTGGAACTGTTATCTTGCCCACTCCAAGCACTATTTTAGCACTTAAGGCATCTACTAAGAAATTTACACATAAAAATAAGTAGCCTGGGGTCCACACCAGATTTTTATATCATACTTTGAAGGAATTATAGTTGAATTACAACTAAAATAGAGTATTTTTTCTGCTATATCAATTATTTTACAAATGAACTTTTAATTTTATACCACGGGCAAAGCCGTGCGGGTACCGCTAGTTAATAATATAAGAACAAAATAATCAGTATAAGAAATGTGCAAAGTTTTCACCTGAAATTGCTCTGTACTATTTTATATGTAATAAATTCTTACAGTGTCATGATTTCCTTTGTTGTGACAGGGAACCTTTTTCCTATATCCATCATCAATAAAATGGAATTGTATGAAAAGTGGTTACAAAAGAACTTATATATACTTATTTTTCTTTCTACAGGGCCTCGTATTTTTTATAACTACTACCAAAGATGAAAATAATGTTATCCTTAGTCAGCTATTGGCAGCTAATCTGGCTACTGGATTCTGTCAAACGGTCATACCTTTTAATGTTAGGCCTGCAAAGCTCAACGATCAAGAATCTGAAAAGTAGGCAATGTATTTCCTTCTTTAATAATGTTGATTTTTACAACATTTAAAAAAATAATAAATACAGTGAAACCTGTGTAAATTTACTACTTGCAGTGCAGCACTTTAGTGCTCAACTTATACAGGGTGATAACAAACTGTTTTGTACCTGTTTTGTACCTTGAAAACTGTTTTGTACCTGTCATAAGTTGTCAACTTAGACAGAGGTTTTATTGTATTTCTTAGCCGATAATGAATAAATTTATTATCGGCTAGGTTAACAGAATCCTCTAACAATCAAAGCTCGGTTAATCTAGGTTTTACTGTAGCCTTTTTTTTTTTTTGTTTTTTTAAGGGAAAAATAATTTTGTTTGTTGTGGCATTTTTTTCTTAGGACTGTCAAGGCAAAATATTGTGAACCCTACCTCCTTGTGACCTGTAAAGGTCAAGCTTTCTTCTGGTCTGTAATGGACGAGTATTGCTGTGCAGTCCTAGATGAAACTCACAACATCACAGCTGTCACAGCGGGCCAAGATATCGAAGGATATCATCTTGTAGCACTGGGCAATGAAACAGGCTGTGTTAATTTTTATAAATTGAACTAAAACTAAGTTTTTTAAATGTGCCAAGAGATTCTTTAAACAATTCCTCATACCTAAGATATTTCCACTAATTTCTGATTTATATCTTTTTATATGCATTAACATGCATAACATTCTGTTTTAGGAAACATTCATGTTGTAAATAAAGCACTAGAAAGTTGATGTTTTTAATGCATACAGATCCAACCCTACATTTTTTTTTTGTATATTCTAGCTCTTGTATTAAATTTTTAATAAATATTTTTTTTAATGTTCATTTTGTTTAATTCTGAAAGTCCTAGCCTATCTGCAGCAAGTATTATATTGTTATTTAAAATGTCTCTTAAACATGGAAAAATGTGTGTGTGTGTATTTGAGGTAATACTTAAATACATATATATATATAACAGAAATTCTTATACCTGTTTAGAAAAAATGCAGTTGCGTAAAATTAAATGAGGTTTGAAATTGATATCAAAAATAAAAGGTCATATTATTATAGTCAATACAATGAACTTTACTTCACGCTATTCAAAACATATGCAATACTTCGTTATGTTAAGTATGACCATTACAAAAAAAAAAAAATATTAAATTGCTTTTTTTCTAGAGTATTAAATAGCAATGCTTTTTAATAATGAAATAGTATTTCATTAAATAGCATTGCAAGGAACAACCCATAATTTTGATGAACAGTGTTCATTATTGTTTACTTAAGAGCCCATATCTCCCAAATGAAAAGTACTTGATATTCCTTGGGTTTCCAAGGAAAAAAAAGATGCAAAACTAAAATGAACAAAGTCACAAACACATTCTCATAATAATGTTTTATTTTTTTTCTTAAGAAATATAACTGCAGAAGTAAATAAAAACAAATATATTAACATCTAATCATTTGAAACAATGTGGCTGAAGGATATTTCTCACAAATAAGTGGCAAAAGGAAGTACGAAATCTGAAAGCTTCACAGATGTAAGTCGTACGTTTATTGATTGGTAATTTTGCTTCATAAAAACATGTCATTCAGAGCAGCAAATCAGCATTCCTCACAATATCTCATCTAGGATACATGTTAAGGAAATAAGTGCATAATTAAGAAATTCACCAGAAGTGATTGTTTCTGTATGCATTTGCTAATAAATATACACACATATATATACAGTCAAGACAAGTTACCAATTAACTTTAATATAATCAGATGTACTAAGAAGTTTAACCCCTATCGAAATAATATAAGATGTAATGATTTACACACTTGATCCTAGAGAACTCATGATTATGAAATAATTTAGTTTCCCTTATAGGTAACTATGCAAAAGCTTTAGTTTGATAATATTGTATTGTATATAGTGAGAATGATATTTTAGTGTTAGGATCATCCATTGAATAAAGCAAAAATGATGATAACGTATAAAGTATTGAGGAGCTTGTACAAAAACCTTAAATGTGAAAAAAGCATTGTTGCATTTTGTAGAACTCCATATTTATTATAAAGATTCTCGTTGATAAAAAGTGTCATTTGCTATTTACTAATTTTTTTTTTTGAATATATATTTTTAGCTTGCAGTATGATTATTTTTTTTCACAACTCAGTTCCCATTTAAAATGAACACTGTCTATAATACACAGGGTGTATTCATTCATTGTATACACTACTTTGTATTCAAAAATTTTATTATGTCCTTATGTTATAACCTACCAAATTTTTCATTGCTAAACAGTTTATTACAAATGGGTGTCAACTGTATATATACATATATATATGACCTAGACAAATATAAATTTTTATGGAAACTAGAATCTAAAATTTTTAAACATAAAGATAATGTTCAACTGATTTACATAATGAAGAAAATATTAATGCCAACAGTATAAGTCATTTTCCTCTTCTTTCTTTTCAAAACACAAAATTAACTACACACACAAAAAAAAAACTTGTATTTTGCTCTGACTTTTTTTTTTTTTTTTTTGCTCTCTCTCTCTCTCTCTGAGGAAGAATTAAAATTTGTAATGCAAACTAAGACATGCTACTGCACTGATTTAAAACAATCAAAAATTATTTCAAATAAATGTTTCTGCAGCTATCATAAATTTCTATTTTATTTATTTTTTATTCCAAAAATATTTTAGAAATTTATTGAAGAAAAATTCATGAAATTTAGCAAATTCATTCACAGAGCTCAGTAATAGAACCAGTTCATTGCCAAATGCCAAGATATTTAAAACATGTGCAACTGACTGTTAAAAGTACCAGAAACAATTTCATTGCAGTATCCGATTCTTAGATGCATAAAAATTCTCAATTTTAACAAAAATTCATCATTAAAATTTTACTTCTATATAAAATACTTATGATCACAATTATGAATTCATTCTTTTAGAAAAAGAAACTTGATTGGTCAAATCAATTGGTATTTACAAATATTAAAAATATATTCATTACTATATCTTTACAAAACATTTTATAAGGATTTAAAACCGGAATTTCAAATTAAATAAATTTATCACCAAATGATAAATATTTAATAAGTAATAACTATGTTGCAATATTTTTCTAACAATTGTTTTGTCCAAAATGGAGAATGATACCAACTAAAGCAACTTGCAAAAAAAGAAAAAAAAATTGCAGCAGGGGGGAAAAAAGGCTCTCCTAGATTTAATCTTCGAGGGTTACATTACGGAATAGATATGACATAGATTCTTTGTTGTGAATGCGACGAATGGCCTCGGATAGGAGGACACTGATGTCCACGGTCTTGATTTTATGGCACTGCATTTTCTGCACTTCATGAGGAACAGTGTTGGTGACAACCACCTGTAAAGAAATACACTCCTCTTTAATTTCACATCAGGCAATACATTGATTATTATCGCTCACACAACACCTGCATGGGTCACAGATGTTCTGAAAAGCTGGTTTATTGCAAATGATTCATTTAATTCGGAAGCACTATGTATCCAAAATATTGCACTACAATGATGAGTAATATATGAAAATAATCAACTCATCAAAATTTGGTATTGTGTTAACTGGGTGTTAATATAAGGGCAGTATTTTTAAAATTGCAACCAAACAAGAAAAGCAGTTTTTTTTTATGCGAGTGTGTTACCATATGGGTGATATTTATCTCTTCTTGCAGTGTTTTGGGGCCAAATTAATGATTTCGTTTATGTATGCCCACAACCAAAGAGTCAAAAGAGCTCAAGAACAGTATTCATATGGCAATGATGATGGACCAGGACATTACCAGGATGACACACAGAAAAAAGAACCGCCTTTCTTGTTTAGACTGTGGTATCGTAGCTTAAAAGAATCCAGGATACAAACTGGTTTATTAAAATATTAGCACAGAATTAAAACAGTTAAAATTGATTAAATATGAAGCTGTCACCGGGAGAACTATTTGGCGGGGCACCTTACAAATTAGCTGTGATCCCACTGGCGCTCATGTGCGGCATGAGGCCCAAACTCATGCTGCTCTTATATATCTGTTGCCACCGTCACATACACAAGTAGTGGCCTCGGTTGGAGAGCATATCTTATGGAGCGAAAACTGCCACAACATAGACGCTATTTAAAAATTACAGCCCTCATTTGTCCTACTGGGCTCATTCTGTCTCTCCTTTCATTTAAAAGAGGCAGTCCAAGCAAGCAATAATTCCCAGTGAGATAATAAAAGAATTTTTCTCTACGAGGTATGTATTTTAAGTAACGAGAATATTTTTGTCCTGACGCGGCTGAACACCAGAAGGGGCTCCGACCGGTTGTAAGCCTTCGACCTTGATAATGGTCCACTCGGCAGTCGCCTGCTGGCTTTAATTGAGGCGGGATCACGCGTCTTGTAGATGTCTTCAAAAAAGTGTGTGCAAGCTCAAAATGAGACGAAGCATTGAACAACGTTACGCAATCAAATTTTGTTTGGAAATGATTCATCAAGCGTACGGCAGGGAAAACTTATTGTAAGCTTAAGTTTTAGATGGCACAAAATGTTTGAAGAAGGACAGTAGAGGTGGAGGGCAAGCCCCGTGTAGGTCACACGTCAACATCAAGAACTGCAGAAAATGAACAAGTGCAAAATTTGTTGAACACAGACCAATGTTTAAGTGTTCGTATGATCGCAGAACAGCTAGGAATGGATAAAATAGTTGTGCACAAAATCATCAGTGAGGATCTTGGGATGAGGAAGATTTGCACCAAACTCTCGTGCTGAAAATTTTAATGGATATTTAAATTCAAAATCGTGAGGCTGCTTCAAAAGATCTTATACATCCTCCCTACAGGCTTGACAATTTGACCCCCTCCCCCCAGCATACCTTTTCCTCTTCCCTAAAGTGAAAACCGCCCTCATAGGGCACCACCACGGGACCCTAGATGATGTGAAAAGAGCTTGCACGCGAACTCTGAAGGATGTTTCGGTTGGTGACTTCCAGGGAGCACACAAAGCATGGAAACGTCGCCTGCAGAAGTGTAAAGATGCTCAAGGAACATATTTTGAAGACTACTAAAGTTTATAGCGATATCTCTAATAAATTATTTTTTGTGGACTTATTCTCATTATTTAAAATACATCCTCTGTATAGTGATTTTTCTTTTCCATTTCTCCAGTCATGAAATATGCTCTTAGTCTCCTCTCCATGAATACCTGTTTGAATTTTACAAAAGACGAAGTCCTTAGGGACCCTACACTTTTTTTTAAATGTTTTGGACATTTTTGGTTTTATGGGGGTTGTCTAGCCCAGCTAGACAACCTGAGATAAGTAAGAAGAAGAGTCATGAAATAGTTTATGATAAAACTTCCAAGTATTTCTAACCATTTTTTTTTCTAATAAAGAGACCATGGCAAGTACAAATATCCTCCTGTTTTCATTAAGACCATACTTGTTAACCTAAGATGAAAAATACCTCATCAATGGCAGAATCTTCCAGCAATCTGGGAGCATCAGAGGACAACAGTCCGTGAGTGGCCAGGACGTAGATTTTGTAAGCTCCTCGTTCCTTCAAAACTTCAGCAGCCATCACGAAAGACTCCACATCGTCGATCATATCGTCCTGGAGGCAAGACACAGAGTGTAAAGGAATGGTTCACTTGGGGTTTGAAGCATCATATGCATGATCAGTGAAGGGAAATAAACGCAGAGTGTTCTTATATTCTTTTCTGAACTTTTAAATCATATCTGTTTAGTTGAGAATATCTGTTAGTCGATTTGCTTCTCTGAAGCATAGAGTTGGTTGAACATGAGGACCAGAAACATTAAAAGTTAAATTGCTATTTTGTCATGCAACATTTTTTTTTATCTATTTATGTTTTACAATTCTAAGGAATTAAACAAGTCTCCAACAATCACCAGATAATTTGTTAGAAACAGCATTCTTTACCCTTTTAGCCTACTTTCCCGTTAAAAATAAAAGAAAGACGAAAAAAGTATTAAAAGTAGCTTAATGCATCTAAAAAATATCGCCAAGTCCAAAAAATATCGCCAAGTCCAAAAAAATATCGCCAAGTTAAAAAAATAAAAAGGTAAAATGAATATCGAAAAATTAAAAATTTGAAAGTAGGGTATTGAGATGGGGAATTTGTGTGTCGGTCGATCGGTCCGTCTGTCTGCCCCCCCCCCCTAATAACTTTTGAATGAACATTCCGATTTGGACAAACTTTTTTTTGTTGGAAAGATCTCGGCGAGTATAGCTCATTCCCATATTTGATTTTTCAATTTGAACAATTTTTGGTTCAACTTTGAACCGTTCAAACAACCTATCACGCGATGTTAACTTTTGAGTGAACAGTCCGATTTGAACAAACTTTTTTTGTTCGAAAGATCTTATCCAGGATACTTCATTCCCGTATTTACATTTCCGATTTGAACAATTTTTTGTTCAACATTGAACCGCTCAAGCAAGCTGTCATCCCTAATAACTTTTGAGTGAACAGTCAGATTTAAATAAACTTTTTTTTTTTTTGTTCGAAGGATCTCAGCAAGGATACTTCATTGCTGTATTTAAATTTTCAATTTTAACATTTTTTCGTTCAACAATGAACCGTTCAAGCAACCTTTCCCAACCTAATAACTTCTGAGTGAACCATCTGAATGGAATAACCTTTTTTTTGTTTGAAAGATCTCGGAGAGGCTCATTCCCATATTTCGCTTTTCGATTTGAACCATTTTTGGTTCAATATTGAACCGTTCAAAAAAAAAAATTTAACATTAGCGCCTACGAGGAATTTAAGTTGAATGTTGATCCTAAACTTAAAGTCGGATTTCCTTCAAACTAACTTTGTAAGAAAATGGTTTTGATAAATAATGTTTGTAAAGTAAATTTCTGACTAATCTTCTGTGAGGACTCTGATTCCGACTCCGACTCTGCAAACATGGCGGAAATGCAGGCTCAGAAAATAATGACTGACTGTGCAGACGATTTTTTGTTTATTTATTCATTTGTTTTATTTTATTTATTTATTTATTATTATTATTTTTGGCAGATGATTTTTTTGTAGCAAAAATTTATTATTATTATTATTACTATTATTATTTTTGGCAGACGATTTTTTTTGTAGCAAAAATGTTTCATTCACGAGGGAATTTTATTCTTTATTTATATTTAACAACTGGCAACGGATTAAAAGTGAAATTCGATACATTTTATCAACGGACGAGTTTTTTTTTTCTTTTTTTTTTCTTTCTTTGATAAAATGTGTTTTGATGTACTTTGTACTTTTAATTTTTTTTTGAAAACAATTGAGGAATTTTTCTACGGAAGAACTGTAACAGTTACATTCTTTAAAAGGTGCGACAAAACTTTATTTATTCATTTATTTACTTTTTATGTGTCTATTTCACCTGATGAGAGGGGTATATTTTGCTTTTAGAAATCAGCTTTAAGTGCTAAAAAGGTATGTTTGACATAATTTTTAGTCTCAGGTAATCAAGAGAATAATCATCAGATGCTAGAATGCCGATGTCGATATACGGGAAAGTAGGCTCGTTTAGTTCTTGACAGAACTTCTTGTTTTTGTTATTGTTGTTAATATTAATGAGTTTAAATTATTCAGCAACATATTCTACACCAGTGCAGGGAAAATAAAAAGAGCTAATTTTTATTCTTTTTCAATTACCGAAACTTAATGAATAGTTAGAAAGGAATGCATCCACTCTTTAATGCTCCACTTCTTTAACAGTTAAAATTTGATATTGAGCATAACCAGAAAAAATGATTGCAGAGAACAACTAATTACGGTAATGAGGATTACTACTCAATGCCGAAAATAAAAGTTTAACTTACAACCATGATGGCTATTCTTCCTCCAACATCCCCTACAACATTAATGGGTGGCTTCTCCTTGGCTGCTAAAACTGTAAGAGAGATAACAGAATGATTGGCGTGGTAATAATGTCAGAAATTCAGTTTATGAGTTTTATTACAAAAATTATACACATAAAAAGACCCATTTAAAGCACTTAATTTTCATTTCTGATTAATTACCAGAGGAATATTATTTTATTCAATCTGATTAATTTACCAGAATTTACTTCTAAATGTTAAATATTATTGTCATATCACTGAAATTGTGCAGGCCTAAATTTTATGCTCATGAGAACATTGCTAAACTATAAAACATATTAAATGAAATCTAGTGTAATAAGAATTACTTGTTGCTTTTATTTACAATAAAATCTATGGTCTGTATACAGAATTGGGGAGGGGGGTAAAAATATTAAAGGATGAAATTAACTTTTCCAAGGATTAAGACTATTTGAAAATGCAAACTTTTAAACAATAAAATAATAAATATTGATTTCATTCCAGTTTATGAAAAAGAGGTGGTTTCATGAAACTGACAAGAGTGAGGTAAAAATAAGTGTGACAGCATATTCTTTTTATCAGAATGTGCAAATGAAAAACAGTATGACATGAAGAGGTGAGGGAGTAAGGTGAAGTGTGACATTTTGTCGCAATGAATAAGTCAAAATTGTTGAAAAAAAAGGAAAACTTTTTTAGACAGCTCCTAAAAAATAGGGATAAAGATGTAAGATAGTCTCAAACAATGATACCTAAGATCTCTTCTTACCAGGCATGATATCCAGGCCAACATCCATAGTCCTGCAAGCGGCTGTGACAGCAGGGGGTGGAGAATACCTCCCATCCACCATGTCTGACTCCGACTCCTTTTGTTCTCCGTGGATGACGGCTATGCCTGAAAAATGTTTAGCATTCACTGGGTTAGTCTAAAGCCCTGAATATGTCGTCTCTTAAGTACAGTCCACGAGACTGTCCATAACTGATGTCCCGCTTTGAGGGGGGATGGGGGTTAGGGAAATTGTGGCAATGTGTGACAAAGGAAGAGAAGGGATAGAAAGAAGTGTGGCAGCACCTATTTTTTCAATAAAAATATGTTAATGAAAAGTAACATGCATGTGACAAAAAAGGGGAAGGACTAAAGTGAAGAGTGACACTTAGAGACAAAGAGGAAAGAGGAGTTAAAAGTTTGAAAAAAAAATGGGTGACATTATTTATAGACCCCCTTTAATCTAAGATTAAAAATGGTCTTCATCAGGGTTGGGTTTTTGACGTCAAAAACCAGTTTTTGACATGACACGTCGAAAACCTGTCGAAAACATGTCAAAAACGTCGAAAACCTGTCGAAAACGTCAAAAACCTGTCGAAAACTCAAATACAGTGGTTATTGAGATTTTTTATAAACATATAAGGTTTCTCATCCTGAAAAATATTAAATAAGATTTATGCATCTTATCAATCAAGTTTAATAAACATTAAATTAATAAATTTAATGAAAATTATTTCTCATTCTTTTAAACTAACTTGTTTTGCCGTGAAAAAAGTTAAAAATTAAAACTCAAATCCAGCTTTTAAAATAGTTTTGTTTAAATATTTTTATAACTATCAATTTGTTATCTTATCAATCAAGTTTAATAAAAATTAAATTAATAAATTTAATGAAAATTAATTCATATTCTTTTAAATTAACTTGTTATGGAGTGAAAAAAAGTTAAATATTAAAACTTAAATCCAAATTTTAGAGAGTAGTTTTGTTTAAATGTTTTAATAACTATCAATTAGTTATCTTATCAATCAAGTTTAATAAAAATTAAATTAATAAATTTAATGAAAATTAATTCGCATTCTTTTAAATTAACTTGTTATGCAGTGAAAAAAGTTACAAATATTAAAACTTACATTCAGTTTTTAAAGAAGTTTTGTTTAAATGTTTAAAAACTATCAATTAGTTATCTCATCAGTCAAGTTTAATAAAAATTAAATTAATAAATTTAATGAAAATTAATTATCATTCTTTTAAATTAACTTGTTATGCCATGAAAAAAGTTAAAAGTATTAAAAGTTAAATCCAGTTTTTAAAATAGTTTTGTTTAAATGTTTTAATAACTATTAATTAGCTATTTTATCAATCTAAAAATCTTTACATCAAAGTGATTTTTTTTTATTTTGAGTAAAAGCAAAACGAAATTAATTAGTACTCAGTGTACAAATCTGCTAAATACTTTTGATCAAACTATTTATTTATTTATTTATTTATTAAAATTTATTATTTCAAATTAAAATTTAAAAAAAATCACTTGTAAAAATTTATTAAGTATACCCAAGACACACAGCACTTAATGTACCCACTTCATTTTTAAAATAAAAAAATCTGTTACAGTAATTCCTCGAAGCAATAAAGCCACATTCAAAAGCCATATGTTTCATTTTTAAAATGCTAGTTACCATTATTTACTCCCGAGCCCTTCAATTATGATTAGGATTGCTTATTACACTTTATTTTAATAACCTAAAACTCCAAAAGTTTACTTCAGTGTCTGAAATCAGAAATTGTCAAATTCATTTGAAAATGTATTTTGATTATCAATATCAAATTTAAACATGTTTTGGATAGAAATTTAGGTTTTTGACACTTATGTCAAAAACCATGTCAAAAAGTGGTTTTTGACATGACGGTAAAAACCACGGTTAAAACCGGATAAAACCTCCGACTGTCAAAAACTTGCCAACCCTGGTCTTCATATTTTTTTGTGATTTGCTTTATTTGAAATGAAGCATAAGAAGACCCATAGTTAAAAATTAACAACAACATTAGTTATGTTTCAAATAAGGTTAAACAATATATATGCAGTTTATAACTGGTAATGAATGACATTTTTTCACGAATAATAACTAATGATGATTAAGTAGGGAATTTTTAAAGCTGTGGCATTGGTAGATACTAAAATGAACAAATTTGGAATCAATTTCTAAGTTTTGTTTTGATCATTTTACTTTTTCAACCTAGTAATTAATACATATTAATTCTGAAACTAAAAAAATACTGACATCTAGCGAATTAAAACTGAAGCTTTGTTATAAATTTAAATCATATTTTTAAATTCCATGAATGCCACAAAGCTTTTTAAAAATATTTTGTTACTACACATTTTAATTATTTCCGATGCAAAAAATATGACTTATTTTGAACTGTAACGTGCATGATGAGCTATCTCTATGGGGCGGAGGGGGGGGGCAGTGATCCGCGAGCCACGGAAACTTTTCAAAGATGGGCTGCTGGCCAAAAAGTAAGGAAACCACTGCATCTAACAGAACAAAACTGCACAGTGTTGACTCAAAACGTCGCGTAAAACCCACGTGACTGTCGACCTCCAATCACATTTGAAAATGGCTTGCAGTGCGTGGCTCAAACAGTGTTGCTACTTAAGAGATGACATTCAGGGCTTTAGGTTAGTCCACTGGAGAAAACTGCTTAAACAATTTGAGGCATTCACGTACGAAAGATTCTACGCAACCAGGAAAGAAGTGGGAGGGGGGGGGGGACTACAAACTTATGCCAGTGCCATCATTAAGATTGTATAGCTATAACAAATAGACTAGACTAGAAAGTCAAAAGTTTGAATGCACTCCAATGGAGTTTTAATAAAGTAAAAAGAATTTCCAAGTTCTCTAAGCTGAACATTAGTAATTTTTTTAAATTATATATATATATATATATATATATATATATATATATATATATATATATATATATATATATATATATATATATATATATAAAAATAACAGAATTGTAAGAGGAAAAACGAAGAGACCACACCAAAAGCCCATAGATGCGCAAAGCAGCTAAACTACAAAGCCAAGTATATAATAAAACAAATAAAAATAATAATAATGAAATAGAAAATGGCACATTAGGAGAAGTGAAAGGAGAAAGGTTGAATCCAGAGCTCATCAGCCGTGGGGGACTCAAGAGTGTCGAAAGACCAAAAAATTTAAAATAAACTATAGAGAGGATGTTTTAGTTCAAAATATGCAGTCTACAGATCTTCATTGGGCAAAAAAGCACCAATGTGAGCCAGCAAACCGCACATTAGAACAAAAACCTAAAACTAAAAGCAGGGGTTTTCGCCTCGACCGATTAGGAATAAAATTTCCAAAAACCGGCCACCACAGTACGGTCCTGCTGTGAAAATAAAAACATCTCACTGAAGTTCCGCGCGACAAAATCCAAAATCATATCCAGCAAATCGGAGGCAGTCCAGTTGCTCAAAATAAAAATATAAGGTAAATCCGTGTCCAAAAAAAAACAAATCCTAATACGTCCGGTCTACCATTTGCACGTGCTCAAAAAATATCCATCCCTGCAATCCTGAAATGGTTTCTTCCAGCGATTTCATACGATTGAACAGTTAAACAGTTACAGTGAAGCAAAGTCGTTATTGAAGGTTATACTTGAGCAAACATTTTTAATTAGATTTTTTGGAAAATTGTTGTCAAATAGCTATGTTTTTGAGCACGTGTAAATGGTAGACCGGAACGTATTAGGATTTGTTTTTTGGACACGGATTTACCTTATATTTTTATTTTGACAACTGGACTGCCTCCTGATTTGCTGGATATGATTTTGGATTTTGTCGCGCGGAACTTCAGGTGAGATGTTTTTATTTTCACAGCAGGACCGTACTATGGGTGGCCGGTTTTTGGGAATTTTATTCCTAATCGGTCAAGGCGAAACCCCTGCTTTTAGTTTTAGGTTTTTGTTGTAATGTGCGGTTTGCAGGCTCACATTGGTGCTTTTTTGCCCAATGAAGATCTGTAGACTGCATATTTTGAACTAAAACATCCTCTCTATAGTTTATATTTTAAATTCTGGTCTTTCGACCACTCTTGAATCCCCCACGGCTGATGAGCTCTGGATTCAACCTTCTCCTTTCACTTCTCCTAATGTCCATTTTCTATTTCATTATTATATTTTTTATTTGTTTTATTTATATATATAATATATATATAATATATATATATATATATATATTAACGAAGTCAAGTCTGTTTTTCCTTTCAAAAAGTATTCAACTTAGTGTAAAATCTATTTTTTTTAATTTAATTTGTTTAATTACTGTATAACAATAGTCCTTGACAGAGTACATACAGTAGTTAATATTTTCCCCTTATGTTCGGTAAACAATACAAGTTAATTTTCGTTAAAAAATGTAATTACATATTGTAGTGTGATGTACTGTATTGTATGTTATGCACATGCATTTTGCATAAGCATTTTATTAGATTATATGACACATTAAGATTATAAGATAAACAACTTCTGACTTAAAAACTGCATTGCACAAAATTTTTTATAAATTCGCCCCATGGCATAACAAATATGAGATAAAAAATCCCTTATTAGAAATATCTACCCAGTCTGAGCCTTTCAGCATAGGAAGTGGCTTTCTTTGCAGAGCCTGGATTCCTAGCAACAATGACTGCATTGCGATAATCCGGGATCTGTAACAAAAAGGAGAAATCTTACTTCATGAGAACAATAGTAATATGAAAAAAAAAGGCATGAAGTATTAAATCTAAACGTAGCAATAAATACTCATTTGCAAATGAATGTTTATAAAAATGGCAACTTTAAAAAATACTTTTTCGAGTATGCTGCTTTTAATTGAAGTTAAAAATCAACATAAATAAAGCACAAACTAGGTAGAAAGTACAGCAAATGGAGCCCCTTCCTCAGTGCAAAAAGCTCAGCAAACAACATGAAAGCTGTGAGTTCTGTTGTTTGCTGAGCTTTTTGCACTGAGGAAAGGTCTCCACTTTAGCCTTGAAATAGCTATTTGCTGTACTTTCAACCTAATTTGTGCTTTATTTACATTGATTTTTAACTTCAATTATAGTTTAGCACAAAGCTTATGTTGATCATTTTTCATCTATGCTGCTTTTATTACATTATTTGTTTGAATGTACAATTTTTGTTCACACAATATTTGTAAAGGTTTAAATAGTAGTGAAAAGTAGCCTGCAGTGGGCCCTGGTTTACAAAATGCTATAAGTTATGCTATGAAGTCATCTTAAGAGTAAAAACGAAGAGAAATAAAAGAAAACGCACAATTTTACAAACAATGCATTCAAATTTTGCATAAAATGGGCAAGTTTCCATACAACAGTATGATCCAAACAAAATCTGTATATACATTACAGAAGATCTGCACATATTGTACGAGTTGAAAACTGACAAAGGTTGATTAGAATAAGAAAAATGTATCAAGGTCTGAGTTCTCCATGTTTTCATTTGAAATCAATATCTTTGGGTGTACAGTAAACTCCAGATTTTCTGTGAGAATTCCGCATTTCTGCTTTCTCTTATATTTTTTCATGGTAATAATTTACTGAATACAGAAAAACTAAAATGCGATATTGCATGTTTCATGAGTTTTTTTTTTGTACATTCAATTTTATCATTTAAATGCATGCGTTGTGTTATTGAATTTTTTTAGCTATCACATGCACTAGGATTGTTTTTTTTAACCTATTTTTTGGATTATTAAGCGTTACCATGCCACCCTAATCTGTAAATAATTGGGAGTTTACTCTACTAGCAAACAGGATGTTCCGCCTTAGTTCTCCATAAAAAAGAGATTGCTTCCGTCAACTATGTGTTGAATGAGCTAAGGCAGCTTCCACACTTGTGACATTCACAAAATGCAACCATACCGAATACATATAGTCATAACTCAGGGCTGTATTTAAGAGGTGGGTTTTTAAGGTTCAAAGTCCCTCCAACATTTTTAAAAGCTATTCCAAAAATGCTTTTAAACATACTTTTGTTGACTGAAAACATTATTACCATTTTATTTTTTAAATTTTCATTTAAAAAACTATGATTGAATAATTAGAATTACTACTAAATATTTGTATAAATTCAGATCTTTATCCCCAGGATTTATTTTTATTGCAGTTATTACGAACACTTGAATACCGCTAACAAAACTGCTATAATTCATTGAATTTGAAAGTGCTCATCTCAAGATTTAAAATAAGTGTCATAAAATATGAATTTAACAAGTATTACTTCAAATATATGAAAATAAGTACAGGCATCAATTCTTTGTTAAAAAGAACTTCAACTATTTAATGAGGGTACAAGAAAATCATGTAGTGTACAGATCAGATTTTTTCCTTTAATTTAACACACCAGCCTTTCTTTTCTTTTTTTTTTTTTTTAAACATTTGATCATGTTAAGGTTAAGACCCTTGAAGCAGCACTCCCCCATGTCAATAGCCTTATGCAACAAAAATTTCATTGATCATATTGATTTCGCAAGAAATGTTTTTTGAAAAACCTTCCCAAAACAAAAGTCTGGTTATGGCCTTGGTCTAACTTAACTAGGGTACTATTACTACGAGGGCCTGCTTTCATCAGTGGTTTCAGAAATGAAGCAGCATGACACTTTAACTTTATAATTTTAAACAAGCGTCTTAAAATTTAAAAAATGCTAATTGTAACTTACGCTTTCTTGGATGTACTGCAACAAAAAGGGTGAAGCTCGTAGATTATCCACAGGAATATCAAAGAATCCCTGCACCTCTTTCGAGTGTAAGTCCATAGTAATGAGGTGAGTGAGGCCTGGAAATTGCAATCAATGAGTCATTTAAAATAAATAAACATCTTTGAGCATAAATATAAAAGCATATAAAACAAAAGCACAAATGCACAGAAATACTGCAAACGCGTAGTTCAGCATTACATGCTTTTGTCGGATGTTTGCGCATCCATAAGCCCACATTTTTGCATTGAAAAAAGCGTTCCTTGTAACCCCGAAACACCTGCCTGCAGTATTCCTGTGCATGTGTGCTTTTCAATGAGTCATTTCTTTTCAACCTATAAGTCCTAGAGAAATGTTCTTTGTAGTAACGATGCAACTAAACAAGCAACATGTTTTTGTGAATTTTCACACCAGACTGTCTACGAGTATGCTTAAAAATTCAGCATTAGTATCAGCAATCATAAATACAGTAAAAGGTTTAACCTCAAATGGAGGGGAATGAAATATTTTTCTTGACAAAAGATTTCTATTCAATTGCGCAGTCAGGGGTCTGGCCATAGGAAATTCGGGTCCGTTAACGGACCCTTCACAAAAGTACGATCAAGCAAAACGGACCCTTCACAAAAATATGATCGAGCAAAACGGATTCATCACAAAAATACGATCAAGTAAAACGGACCCTTCACAAAATGCTGATCAAACAAAACGGACATTTCATTCATTACTATCCATTTAAAAAGCAAATCTGAAATCAAAATAATTCATAGCATATTTCTGTGTAAGAGCCCATAATTTTTGCGCCTTTTCTGAAGTTAAAGAAGGGAATCGCTTATTCGCCACTTTTGCGAAAGGTACACTTCCTGCGTGCTATGCTTCAGCTTCTTTTAAAGAAATTAACAACTTAAAAAAGGTAGTTGTTTTGCTTTAATAGTTCTCTTTGTTTGTTTTATTATATGCAAATCAAAATGGCTTGCTGCAATGTTGCTGTTATAGATTTCTCTAGAAATGCAGAGTAAGGATTTTTTTCCCTGCTCTTGATTTAAACAAAAAGGAATTAATAATAACTGCAATTATCTTAGTAGCAATAATAATTACAGTGAACTTTTAGAACTGCAAACAGATAGCTAGGGTTGGAGAAAAAATGGGATTGCTTCTGATAGAGTGACCAGCTATTTAAAATTATCGCCATCTGACGTCTTGGGTGCGACCTTTTGACCTTATTTTGGCAGAAAATTATTATTATTATTATTATTATTTTTGATGCCAACAAGGGTGGTGTTTTGGTCATCTTCATTAATAATTAATGTATTCTTCGTCTGTTAATATTGGAAGTCCGGTATTGTCTGTTTTGCTATGTCTCCCTACTTTCGTATTTTTCTCTGAATTTTTGGCGAATATGTCGGTGATTATAAGACATTCATCAGACAAACCTGAAGAAATATTCGACTTTAATAAATTATTTTATTTACCGTTTTTATACGTATGATGTTTTCATTTTGAAAAATGCCATGTCTGCATCCAACATAAAAATCAAATTTTACATTTTTCCTGCTAATTACTCTTTATTAAGAGGCAATAAATGAAAATTCGTTTGATTTTTTATTTAGATCATTATTTCAAAGTTTGAAAGCAAAATTAACTGCTTTTTTATGAGTCTAAATATTAAACACTGAATGGATCGTTTCATTTTATTTTTGCATTAATTGTGTTAACAGATATTAATAATATGTTCATCACAGATCTTTAAAATGCAGTTGTAAAAATCTTTTACCAAAATGAACTCGTTTTTATGTCGTTTTTATGCTTTTGATACTATCACTTTGAAAACTGCAATCTCTTTGCATCCGCTACAGGAATCAGATTTTTCGCCTTTTTGATGTTTAATACGCTGTTTTTTGAGGGAAATACATGAAATTTATTTTTTTTTTTATGAAATTAAAAAAAAAACATTTTGCCCTTCTTTTTTTCTTGAAAATTGTTTGATTTTTCATAAAATTATGTGATTTTTCATAAAATTTAGTTTTTCACAAAAAAAACGGACCCTGTGAAAAAATTTGCATTGAGGTTGCAAAGAAGATTGAGGTTGCAATCCACTAGGGTGGAGCGAAAAAAACAAGTTTTTATTTTCGAATCGTAATAGTGCGGAAAAGTTGCGATTGGTGAAGACTTATAAAATAAAACAAAAATTTTTGAAGTAGGATAATATCTTCCAATCCCGCAACGAGCCGGAAATTTTGAAAAAATTGAAATTTTCATGCGTTCTTAGTGGTTTTTTAAAATTTCTGTTTCAATGTTTAATTTTAATGCTCTTGAACGGAAAAGTTACGATTGGTGAAGCCTTCCGAAATTTTAAAAAATATTTTGCAATCGAATAATACCTTTTGATCCAGGAACAAGCCAGAAAAACCAAAATAATGGAGATTTTCAGCTTTTTTTTGGGTGGGGGGGGGGATATAAAATTAAAAACTATGTTCTGATTTTTTTCTTTCTTTCTTCCCCGGTATCATAGCTTAAAGCTTTTTAAAAAGCACTGTATTACTCTTAAATATTAATTTATTTCTTGATTTTTAAGGTCTCTTCTAAACATGCAAAACGACCAATCTTTACAGCTATGAAACATTTTCAAATAATAGAAAATTATAAAATATTTAACAAAATTTATACAATCCAGTATAAAAATCCATTAAATAAAGCACTCTCACAAAATTAAAGCTAATTTTAATTACTAAACAATAAATAATTTTTATACCTAACTAAATATATACAATATTCTTAATACCCTTTTGAAATTTGCCTTTTATCAACTGCTACCTAACCTAACTACTACCTACAGAATCTTTTAACCCTAATTTAACTAAAAACTAATTTAGTCTTTAAAATCAAACCTAGTTAGGTTAGGTAGTATATAGAATGATACTTCAAAAGGCAATTAAAAATTAAAAATTAACATATAATGAGGTAGTACTTGATTTATTAGAAATATATCTTATGAGTGAGTGTTTTGTTCAGTGAATTTTTGTACTGAAAAGTAGAACAAATTTAATTAATAGGTATTGATAAGAAATTGCATGTAAATGTTATCTAATATTTTTTCTCTTTAGTTCTCAGGTGTTTTTCAATGGCGGTTTTGTTTTTTAATTTAAAAATGATTTTGTGTATGAAAAATTAAAAATGAACAAAATCTAAAATTTGTTTTGTCTACACTAGTTTTAGTGTAGACTCCTGATATTAATGACTTTCATGTTAAACGTGTTTCTAGATCATGACTGAGATACCCTATAGTAACCTTTTAAACACAAGTTTCTTTGCAATCGTGTTTAAAATGTTCAATTGTCATGATAAAACTTTAACATTTTTTGCATATGGTTAATGGGGTGTGTGGGGCAGGCAAAGACATAACTATGCCTTTGCCTTCCCCATAGTGCCCTCTCCTTGTCAAATGCTTTCCAATCCTAAATTTTTGTTACACCTTGCCCCACTTTGCTTGGGACTTTGTTACTGTAAGAGCCAACATAACCTTAAAGTAAACTAAAAGCAACTAAAAAGCAAAAAATAATAGATAAAATTTACATACAATTTCTTAACCATACCAATTTCTTAACCATTAAATTTGTTCTACTTTTTCAGTACAAAAATCCACTGAACAAAACACTCACTCATAAGATAAACAATATGTTTTTTATTTCTAAACAATAAAGTATTTTAATACCTACCTCATTATATGTTAATTTCTTAATTTTTAATTGCCTTTTGAAGTCTTATTCTATACACGACCTAACCTAACTAGGTTTGATTTTAAAGACAAAATTAGTTTTTAGTTAAGTTTGTGTAAAAAGATTCTGTGGGTAGTAATTAGGTTTGGTAGCAGTTTGTAAAAGGCACAGACTTCAAAAGGCGATTAAGAATATTTTATATGTTTAATTAGGTATGAAAATTCTTTATGGTTTAGCAATTAAAATTAGCTTTAATTTTATGAGTGGGTGTTTTATTTAGTGGATTTTTGTACTGGATTGTATAAATTTTTTGTTAAATATTTTATAATTTTCTATTATTTGAAAATGTTTCATAATTGTAAAGAATGGTCGTTTCGCATATTTAGAAGAGACCTTAATAATCAAGAATTAAATTAATATTTAAGAGTAATACAGTGCTTTTTAAAAAGCTTTAAGCTATGATACCGGGGAAGAAAAAAATAAAAAAAATGAGAACATTTTATAAATGTTTTAATCCCACCAATGTGTTTTAATCACATGACACACAGCAACACCCTACACATGTGTCATCACTGATTGCTTCTGTTGGCACATGACGAGACAAGTCACACCTCTGACTACGTCATAAACGAGTCCGGCCTACGACAAGTGAACGGGAATCCAAGTTCCTAACAGATGCACACTATGATTGGGAGTCCGCCAAACAATGTGCGATGCAAGTTTAACCTCTTGGATCCGGGCTATTTGTATAGAAGTTTTCCTTTTGAAAACAACTGTTGAAAGTCGGATCTCTTTTCCTCTGAAGACGGAAAAGTGCAATGGCAAGCACTTAGATTTTATGACTTTGCGGTTCGAATGCAAAGTCGTAATCCACGGCTCTAAAGGGTAGAAGCAAAGATTTCAACCCCATCCTCAAAGGAAAAAAGACTTGCGGTACAGGATGTGTACCATCCGGTTCTTAAAGGTTAACTTTCAATGAAACACAAGGTAAATTGAGGCAAGAAGTGAGATAAGATGACTATGCATTTATCTAACAACTCCTTCACATTTCAATCTATGCAATTCCTCCAAGATTAGGCCCACACTTGCTCACCTGCATTACACATCATCTTGGCAAGCAACTTAGAGACAATGCATCCCCTTTTCCTCATTTTGCTCTGCTTGCTGTAGGGGAGATACGGGATCACTCCGACTATCTTGCGTGCGCAGGAAGTCTTGCATGCATAGGCCATAATCAGCAACTCCATGATGTTATTGTTGACATCCCTAAATTAAAATGAGAGGCATAAGCACTAAGCTACAGATTTACATTTGCACAATACCTGGCTTGCCATGATTGAGCTGTGGGTGTGTTTGATTCAACATCATTATCATTAATTCAATTATATTTACTCTTCAAAGGGTTACAGTGTGCAAAATGCCGAAAATTATTGAAAGACAGAGGCAGAAACGTTTTCTGAAATCAAAGAAACTCACTTGGTGCCTGTTTGCAAAATATAGACATCTCGACCTCGCACCGATTCTCCAATATCCACCAGAGTTTCTGAAAATGAATTTAAAAATAAAAGTTTGAAAGTACTAAAAAGATTAATAAAGAAACATAGTAACCAATCAATGCTTCGTAAGGAAATGAGAGATTTGCATTATGATGTATCCCTGACAATTTCTTCAAGTGAAAAAAAAAGTTTATATAAATTTGAATAACCAGAATAAATATTAAGTTCCTTTCAAATAAATCACAAGACTTTTTATACAATGTGTTTATTTAATTTAAAAATTGAAAAATTGTAAATGACATGATAAGCAGAATTGCATACTTGCAGACATCTGAAGCTTAAACAACTGATCCTAGTCAAATAATAATAATAATAATAATATTTTGCACTGATAGAACATATTAAGCTTAGTTAGATTTTAAAAAGGTACAAAACAGGGTGTCAGTGATTTAAATCAATTGATTTAAATCAGTGATTTAAATCGCGATTTAAATCGCGATTTAAATCAGTTGATTTTTTAAAAAAAATCATTGATTAAAATCACTTTTTATTTTAATCCTTAAAAAATTCTCTTGGACAATCCCAATGTCATTATTTTTACCATTTTCTTTTAGAGCTTTGATTTCCATCTAATAAATGGAAAAGTAATCCTACTCATCCCCCCTCCACAGGTGCTGGAAGGTTGCAGTCCAAATAATATGTATGCACAAATAGTGCTATTTGTTGTCTAATATGTCAAATAAAGAAAATACATGCAGCTGCAGGGCAGGTGTTGCAAAGAGTGAATTGAGGGGGGGGGGGGGGACATGATAGAATGTGTGTGATATACTTTCAGTGAAAAGAAAAAACAAAAACAACCAAAAAGAAGATGAATTTTCTATGCCTTGCATTAGAAACTGGGGAGAGGGGGAAGGGGGCAGTCTTTATTAGTGGCTGAAATTGAACATATTCCAGATTTACAAAACAAAAGCAAAATAAAGAGGGGGGGGGGCTGAATGAAGTGAGGATTGGTTTGAGCTTCCTGCCCCATTTAATTTTTATCCTAGCTAGTAGACAGGATTATTTTCAGATTGGCTCCTAACACTTTTTTCTGGGTTTCTTACTGGTGAAGTTTTACTTTAAAGGTGTTTTTGTATTTTTAAAAACTTAAAGGTAAGTTGTTCATAAATAAAAATTAATTAATAACTAAAGTTTCTAATTTTTTTTAAAAAATCAAAAAAATCCGATTTAAATAAAAAAAATCTGATTTAAATAAAAAAAAATCCGATTTTTTTGATTTTTTCAAAAAAATCATTGATTTTTTTACACCCTGGTACAAAATATAAATGGCTTTAAATGCAATTACTAAATGAATCATAAAAAAAATAATAAATAAATAAATAAAATAATAATAATGATTTTTTTTTTTTTTTTTTTAATCCTAATCTATAGCTTGAAAGTATCTTTAAAGCAATGCTTTCTCTCAGACATTCACTAGATAACATGACTATTTAAGTGTTTCATTTCCATTAGGTGGCTTTTGCTATGCACATGATTCAAATCATGTAATATGTTTTATAAAACCAATTTCACAAGAAATGCATACAAATTTACAGCAGAATAATACAAGAGGAACCATAAGTGTTTTTTTTTTTTCAAAAACCCCGCAGTTTTCACTCACCTCTATTGGCTGCATGAATGACAGAGCAATTTCCAACTCTGATGCCCAAACGACTGAAAATGGAAAAAAAAGTAGGATCAAGCATTTTCTTTATAATGTAAGTGAAAAGAAGCAAGATCAGTTTTTGAGCACTATATTTTATTTGCTGAATGAAAGAAGTACTACTGCTATATTACAGAACCTTATTGCACATCAAATCTGTTAAGGTCTAAAATTTCTTCATGTTTATATTCAAATTACAAATCTATAGTAGTGCTTAAATAAAGGATGTTTCACTCCTTATCTGGATCAAAAATATCAAAATGTCAATAGATCATGCGAAACTACCCATTATGGGTTCTCTGAGCAAAGACAGACTTTTACTCTCGTGATATTCAGGTCTAAATAGGAGACATTATCTTTAAAACTACACACATCATTATCTGGAAAAATCAGAGCCAAAAAATAAAGAGTGACAAAAACAATTAAAGTTCAATGAATTAAATCATCATATATATTCACAAACTTAAAAACAAAAAAGACCAAGGTTAGAAAACATTACTACAGATCTCCATAATTGAAACCATGTGTGTGTGTGTCCCAATTTCCATTCATTTCAAAGCTTAAATGATTTTCATACTTCCTAATCAGCAACAGTGTCCCAGTTTAAATGGTGAATAGTATTTACTACACTACGTTCAATGATTACTTATTTTACCAGTTAAATACTAAGTGAAAAATTTTAAAATTTTCATGCAACTTCGAAGTAAATGATTTTAGATACGCTACAAAATTTCCTAAATACAGCTAGAACCTGCATACGTTTATAAAACTAACGATCTTCACAGATTAAACCTCCTTTCAAGGGTTAATGAAAGTACTGAAGATACTTTTGGACAGAAAAGCAAATTGAAGGAGTGGAAGATGAGTATAACTACTCACCCAGCAATCCTTTGAGCCAAATCTGGATGAGAATTCCCCGCAAGGATTATAATATCAGTAGAGCCCGGGATGTTCATTTTTTCTTTGATCTTGTTGTAAATGCTAAGGATATATATTTAAGTATCACTTGCACTGTGGTCAACAAAACAAGACCATCTGTTTCCCACGTGATATATTATTAAAAAATAAATGCAAATGAGTCTTTCAAAACGGAATCAATAACAAAACTAAACTCATGAGAGCTTGGAAAAGGTTTAACATAAAATCGCTTATCTCACATTATCATTTATCAATCTTGCAGTACACTATCTTTAAATGCTCAAAGTGCACGGAATTTTATGATACGAACGTCTCACAAATCAACAACAGCCAACAGCGTTCACTGAGAGCCATTGCCAGATTCTAAAACATTTTGAGAAAATTAAATGCGATTAACTACAACTGCAACTGAAATTTTGTTGTGTATCCTCGTTCGATGGTTTCGTCAATTTGTGACGCCATGTTTTTATTTATAAGAAAGTGTTAAATTGGATGCAATATAAAAATTTTACTATATACTGTACATAAAAACTATTCTGATTTTTTGTTAATTTGATTGAAACATCGTCACAATGTCGGCTCATGAGCAAATGCGAGCAATGTTGGATCAGTTGATGGGAACTGGCAGAGATGGTAACATCACCTTATGAATTTATTTTTCACATTTCATTATCTTAATCTTGTTGTGCTTTTGGTTTTTGTTGAATTTTCATTATGGTGCCTTGACATTACAATAAAACAAGACCATGTTTGGGCTTTCAAACTGAAAATATGTATCAATGTTTGCATAAAATTCTCAGTGCTCATGTTTTTCAATATAGTGGATCAATTTTGTGGGTCGCAAATGTTTTCGCATTTTGAGTTCCTTTTCATGCTGCGTGTTCGAATAATTCATTGAATAAACATTCTTTCACTTTAGATTTACTAATGAATTTATGAAATAAATATTTTATGTTGCATGACAAATTTAGTTTTGGGGGGGGGGGGGGGGTATTTCGATAAGTGGGAAATTGACAAAGTCGCCAAATATTTGCCGTAACTCATTTTGTTTTGTTTACTCTTTGCAAATATATTTTTTCCTATTTTTTGTTCACTTATCTATAAGGGTAAAATCCTTCCTTATGCACTCATTTTAGCGCCAGTGGATCAAGATTACCAATGATCAAAAATTTTCCACCAATCGTATCTGAAAATATTGTAGGGATGCTAATCACTGATGTCACAAGCGCAGGGGCAGAAAATCTGCTCTAACGGCTTTCATTTTGAAATCCTGATCCAAAAATAGTGCGATTTACGGATTATGTGTCAGCTCGCATCTGAAAATAAAAATTCGGTTACGACTGAAGTCGCGCACTAATACGGAACATTTCCATATTCTGCTCATAAAACTAATTAACTGATCTTGTCCTAGCTTGTAGCTAGAAATAGAAAATTGAGAGTTCCAGTCAAAACATTTCGGATGGTGAATGGTACCTTCTGTTCCATAGAAATATTCTTATATAAAGTTCTAAAATTGATAAACAGTCCCCTTCTTTCTTATTTCTATTCAGAGTTGCTGTTGCCCAATTTTTGTGGAAGACTCCTATTTTATCATTTATTTCCCCCTATATTTTGTTTTTAAATAATTTTCTATTTTTTTAACAATTAAAAAACATTTTGGTTACCCAATGCACAGTGTACAATCAGTGATCTTATGTTGTGGTATCTTACTATGCAAGTTGATAAAATTAATGCAGTATATACTGTTAATCACTGCATTAATCAAAATTCATTTTCAAAATTTTTTCTTTAAATTAAGCTCTCTGAATTGAAAATCTCTGACAGTCAATAGGATAGAGTTGCTTTTGCTCCCATCTTTTCCTTTGTTATTTTTATCATTCCTCATTCAACATCTGACTGGGACATTTGTTCGATTATTTTGAAATGAACTCTCTGTGACTAAAAAAATATATCTTCTCAAAGACTACCAGATAGTTATTAAACTGGAGTTCTCTATAATTGACTCACATAGTCAGAATGTGTTTTGTAACATTTTAAATTTTCTTTCAGGAGAAAACAACAAATTCAAAGTCCATTTTACAGATCAACGGGTGTGTAAAAGTTTTTTACTTGCATGCTGTCCCCACGACATCTTGGCTGCAACTGTAAGTAACTTGACCTGTTGGGTATGGGCAGGTTATTAAGATTATTATTTCAATCTGTTAATTGTATTAGTTATTAAAAATACAGTGCATCTTTTCTGGAGTGTTTAATTACATTTTCAATTTGTCAGCTTTGGTCTTTTTGTAAATGATTGAAAATGTAAGATTTCCTTATTGAAAATATAATCATTCTTTGAAGCATTTCGATCCCCACCCCCCTTTTTTTTTATTCATCTGAAATTCTTGCTGAAACCCAAATTTATAGGGTTGGTCATTTTGCGGTCGGTCATTTGTACGGTGGGAAAAGCTGCCTAAAATAACAAAAAGTAGTAAAAACTAAGAAAATTGTCTGGCTTTTAAAAATATACCAAAAATAATTTAATTTTGTATATAATACAATTGAAACTTAAATGAGAAAATGAATCGGAAATTTCATCTTAACCCCCCTGCGGTTGGGAAATCCCAGAATTACATGTTAAATGGATGAGATATCTCGTCAAAAACTACAAGGTGGTTAATTAGATAATTGAATCTATTTTAAATAATTCTCGAACAAGCCTAAAACAGATACCAAAAATGTTTCAAAACTTGATTTTGAATTGCAATTCTGGAGAAATAAAATATATATTATGATCTACAAAATGCAAATGAATTCAATGAATTATTTTTATTAAAGTTAACTACAGTTTAGTATGAGTTGAAAGTAATTCTTTTTTTCATGAAGCGTATACTCATTGTAGTTTGCATAAATGTGATTCTTCAGCTAATTGGCGGAAATCAGCCAATTTGATTTGGAAAACATAGTTCTGTCCTTCTACCGATCTGCCTTAAAAAATTTCCCACCCGTTCCAAAATTTTCATTCAATTAGGGACGTCAGTTCAAGTTTTTCCAGGGGGCAAAGGGTCCAAGCACAATGCAATTTCACCGAAAAACATCAAAAACCACGCCCACTTATATGTAAATACATTGATTTCTCAAAGCCAGAGGGGGGGCAATTGACCCCCATGCCTGCCCCCTACGGACGGGCCTGCATTCAATTTAAAAAATCCACGATCTCTAGACGAAGATAATGGGAGGCCACGATGATCTACCCAGCTGTAAAAGGGGGCATTCTTTGCTTGCTTGGTTTTAGTTAGAAATTTCAAGTTGAAAAAAAAAAATAATAATAAAATAAAACCAAAATGATAAAAGTTAAAAATAAAAAAATGATAGTAAAATTTTTTACTAAATGTATTTAATAGCACTTTTGCCTGTCGAACCAACCAGTTACAACTTGTCAAATATTTTCAGCCAAATTGATTTGAAAGTATGAGTTTGTTTCACTTCTATATTTTCTGTCTTCCGAATGGCACACCTGGCTTTACCTAACTTTCATTTAGAAAGATAAGAGTTCATTATTAGTTGCAATCACCAGGGCAACCAGAATTCGCTTTATACAGTCGACGCTCGATATAACGACCGTCTCCGTCCTACAGAAAACAATCTTTATAACGAATGGTCGCTGTAGGAGGTAGAACATAGAGTATATTGGGATATAGTTAGGGGTTTTCTCACTGGTCGTTATACTGGGATGGTCTTTATAACGTGTGGTCATTATAACGAGCGTCGACTGTATTCAGTAAAGAGGTGGGGGGTTATAACAGCTCTTACACAAGTATCAAATACTGTATTACTGCTGGCAATGTGTGTAAAAAAATTGGTCTGGAGGTAACACTCAATCCTTCTTTGTTATGCCCCTGTTTATGAGTGTTGCTTAGTAGTTATAACATTTTAAACCAAAGCCAGTGAACTATTTTATTGTTATTTATTCTCTGCTTTATTCTGCATTCATTGTATTCACCAAAAAAACATTTTACTTAGAGTATGAACTTAAAATTTAGACTCCTGTTTCAATGATACATTGGATATTCTGATGTAAAAAAATAAAGTTAAAAATTTTTACAAAATTAGTAAATATTTCATATCATTCCTGTAAATAAAGCTAACTATTTAACTTCTGCAAAAAGGTATTTTTGCCTGGACGGTTTTTCCCATAGTTTTTCCCACCTCGGGCAAAAACGTGCCAACCCTACAAATTTATATGAATTATTTTTATAACAAAAGAATTTTTATGGATTTAAGCTCATTCATTTATTTTAGGACTTAAAAATTATCAAAGGCCACTCAATGCAAAACAAAAAATATATAAATAATAATGTTTAGAGAATTAAAATTATATTGTATAATATGTATATAAAATATTTTTTTTTTCCAAAATTCTTGTTCATTGTATTTAGTTTTCATCGTGCAAAATCATGACAACTTGTTAATGGTAATCCCTCCCTTTGTTTAAAAGTAATGTATAATTAGTTGCATTAATTAAAATTTTTAAATTGCTACAAATGTTCAATTTGAATAATTTTGTAGTGTCTGGACAAAACCATAATCTGTATTTCATGCTTTTCATTGCAATAACTCCTAGACCTGATATTTAAAATGAACTTAAACTTTTTAGAACATGCCAGCTCAAAGATGTACTGCATTTCTTTGTTTGAATGTTAGTAACTGATGTGTCAAAAAGCAGATCTTAAATCGTCCTTTTTAATTTTTTAGAGATAAAAACTTAATTCAAGTGTGGTGTAACACGTGAGTATTAGATAAAGTTGGCACCTATTGTACGTATTCATCCTTAAATTTACCACGTTTTATTCTAAACTAACTGGCTTGGATTCTTGCCCCCTTGTGTGATGTAATTAGTATATACCTTTGCCAAATTTTTATAAAAAAGCAGGACTTTAGGCTTTAAGTTAGCTAATTAGTTAACTTGTTAAATTTTAATCTTGCTACTTATTTATTTATTTTCAATTTATCTGTCACTTATTTTTATTAGGTTTTATTAGTATCATCTTAAGTTTGGGAAGGATTTAAAATCTCAAAATAGTTCATAATAATAAAAATATTAACAACACAGTTTTTTTTTTTAGGTATTGCATTTCATTCATTATTTTTGAATTGAATATTTTTTTCATTGAGGATTTTTTAAATCTTTTATGTTTAGTTTATAATTAATTAAAAGTTTAACTTATTTTATACATTAAAGCGATTAGTTTTAGTCTATTCTCTATTTCATTAGCTAGAGGTGATTCTGTTCTCATTGTATGTGAATATTTGCTGTAAAAGTGAAGAAATTTTTAATAACAAAAATATAAATAATGAAAATAAGTAAAGAGGCGGAAAAAAAATGCTTTCCTTTTTAAGCTGATCAAAAATTCTCAAAAGGAACTTATTTTTAATATTTTAGTTAAAAGTATTTAATTTTAAACTGGTATATCTGAAATAATTTGATCTCTTATTTGTTTCTAAAGTAATTGATGAAGATAGGTTTTGACCAATTAGATTTCTGTAAAATCGTTTTGGCTGTCTGCTATTTATACTTTCTTAAATTTGATACTGTATGGGATCATTCTAAATTGTTTTTGAAAATTAAGAGGGGTGATGGTAACCATCCAGAGGACCAATAATCATGCATGAAAATCTGCAGCGGATTCATGATTTTCCGCTTTTTGTATTTTTTCTTTCTTTCTGCTATGTAAAAATTAATTTTGCATCAAGTTCAGTAAAAAAAACCTAAATACACTCATTATTGAACTAAAGCTTAAAATTAATTTGATTTGAAGTAGTAGAGCTTAAAATTATTTCCCACTTCCAAAATAATGGAAATGTTTTATGAATGCAAAAGGATTGAAATCTCAAGGATGACCTGCAATTATCAGCAAACTATGTACTCTATTTTAACAAATTTCCACTGTAGGAGGTAGAAATTAAGAAAATTCAGCTAAATTATTCGAGATCTTAGTCAAAAATTGGGAAAATTACTTTGGTCGCTAAAATCTATCCAAATTTTAAACCGAGCAATTTTTACTCTTTTTTGACTTTGAGCTGTTTTCATCCCTGAATAATTTAAGTTGCATTTTGCTCTTAGTTGGCACCAGAGAAATGCTATTGAAGCTAACGCCGACCTTTAAAAACGATATAACATGACCGGTATCACCTCTCCAACTGTGCATATGATCAACATTCTGAGCACTTACTGTGACTGTACTGTTTCAGTTAAAGTTGGTTCTGATTGTGCTACTTTTGGTACTGTTCATTCGCTTTCCCAGCACTGTTGTAAATTTAGGTTAGAATTCTAATTTTTTTCTTGACCCAATGTTCTCATGTACTTATTAGTCATCTATGGCCTATCATCCTTTTTAAGAGGTGAAAACAATTTGGAACCACCTTTTATATGCTTTGGAAATTTAAAACTCAAAACTGCACAGAATCACCCTTGCAAAAAAAAAAAAAAATTCTCTTTATTGTCGCAATTTGGTATTAACAAACAAAATTTTAAAATGGTATTAAACTTATTTATTCCTTGCTATGAACAATTTGGCTTCTGATTCTTTGTAATATTTTTCCTTATCTGATCATTTTGGAGACTTTTTCCCCATGTAATATTTTCCTTGGAAACTTTTTTTCACTCGCTGTGATACATTAACTAAAATTCCTATTGAAACTTCCAAACTTAAGCAGAAAAGTCTATACTGAAGTTACAAAATCTTTCATTGATTTTGATATCATTCCTTCAACAACTTTGTTTCTAATAAGCAGAGCTATGTGGATTTAAATGAGGAATGCAAAGAGAAACCTGCACCTCTAATACGTCCAAAGATGATTCAAGTTCAGGGTCGATCATGTATACTAGGGATAATCTGCTCTATTTTAAGGATAAATACTGAAAATTAAATACTTCTAAACTTTTTTGCCGTAAGAATTTAGTCTCTGACAATCTTTACTTTAAATTTACTTTTTTCACTAACTGAAATGGAATGCTAAACCGACATCCTATCAACTGTTTTTAACCTTCTTGGTGACTGCCTTGATAAATTCCACTATTTAAAGCAACTGTAATCTATCTGTTGTCCAACCTGAAAAGTGATGACTTGATTCATGTACTGTGATTTGTCTCATACTGTTCTTTATTCTGTCGCAATGACTTGCGTCAACAGGTGATTTTTCTCTTCCCAGCAAAAATAATTTAGTCTATGATCAAAGAACCGGAATTATTTTTGATAAGCAATTTTATCTGTACCCAACTATTGTATTTGAAATTTTCAAGAAACTAATGACTGTGTAAAACTAGAACAAATTTTCATCCTCTTTTAACACACACCTTTCTTCATGCTCGTATCAGTTATTATTGCTTGTTATTTATTTCTACCAATATTGTCGTGGAACCAATTTAGTGGCAAACTTGACATTTTTTTTTGTTAGACTTTAAATTATGTCTTTCTGCTGGTAGGTTTCTCTTGTCAAATCATAAATGAAATACAAGCCCTGTTACTTATAAATTAGCATTTGAAATACTTTTACCCAATCTCAGTTTGAGTATGTTAATGTTTGGGGAGTTGGCATTAAATACATACATTATACAAAAGGTATTCAATTATCGAGCTGCCAGTTAGTTATGTTGTTTTTCTGCTTTGAAGACTCAATTTCTAGCTGCTTATTTTGATGTGTGTGTAGTATTTTTGAAAGATACAACTCTGTCTCTCTATAATTGGCACCGCTGTGAACGTTTGCAATTTGAAGCTATTGGGAGGTTCTGGTGAGTAACAAAAAAGCCTTAGTCATTTCCAGACAATTATAATTTGATGAGAAGCTTTTCAAGGATGAAAACAAAGCCTTTTTAACTGTCTGGGTGAGTCATTTTCCTAATTTAAAAATGCGGTCTACTTTAAAGCTGTTCAAACAAAAAAATTGTAGTTTTTCTCATCTTGTGGGTTTCAAATATTAACAAAATCAGTTTGTGCTTTTGGATAACGCATACGTGAATATCTTTATATAAGTGAAGTCTTTTAGAGATTTTAGTTGTTTTCCAATCTATACTGGATTCATACTGCCAAGAAATTTTTATTTGGTGGTAATCAAATCGACTTTTTGCTGAGATTAGTGAATCAGTTGTTATCTGTATATTTTCTTGTTGAAATCGGATCCAATTGTCGCCAATCCGAAACATTAGCGCCAAATTGTTAATATTTAAAGTTCTGAAACCACTGACATGAAAGTCATCTATTGTTGGGGCAAACCTAACTTGGCGGCGTCGTAATTCTGCGATTAGGATCTATGTAGCCTTAATGATACTACCATGTTAGGTTTGCCCAACTATAGTAAAAATTTAATGAATTGTTCTGTAATTTTATTCAGTAAATATTTAACTGCACAGAAGTAACCACTTTAATAAAGCCTGAAATAAATATCATAGTGATTCAAACTTACTGAAATAGAATCTTTCATGGGAAAATAAGTAGTTTTAGTTGTAGAACTACAGGTTTTGAATAGTTATCCACAGTTCTAATACTGAATCATCAAAGTTAGTGACTACAATATTAATAAAGTCTCATGGGAGTTTTCTTTTAACTTTACTGATTAATGTTTACTTCTTTTTATTTAATCAGCTGCATTTTTAACTAAATAACAGGATGTGGAAATTGACTCACCAGATTGCTCAGTAAATTGAAAAAATTTTGTTACTTTATTATGAAACTTTTTAATTATTTTTGTATAAGCATGTTTTTAAAAATATTTACAGCAATTGTTTAATCTTTCATTTCTTTTCATCTAAGAATGTTTCTAAATTTTTGACATGTGTGAAATATCCATGACATATTTTTAAATCAAGCATTGTTTTCTTCTTTTAATACTTTACGAACAATTTGCTGGCGCAAAAATTATCGGGTGCAGTCAACTTTTTAAAATCTGCTGTGTATGATTGTATAGATTTGAAATAAAAACAGTTGAAAAATATAGTTAATTGTTGTCTAGTAATTGAAGATGCCAATGATGTTATGAATGGTAAATATTCTTAAAATAATTTATTTTCATTTTAAAGAATTTTAGGTTTGATTTTTACAGTGAATCTTCAATGAAAGGCTACCCCATACAACGACCACCTCTGTAAACAATAAATTTTCCAAGACACCAGTTTTTTTCTGTATCAACTTAATGTCAAAAAAGCAGACTAGGAACTTTACAACGTTTTGTTAGTGATCAGATTTATCTCTTGTATGGACCTTTTTTCGCTTTCTTTCGCTTTGCGCATTTAATCAATAAGAAAAGGGCTTAGGATGTTTTTCGATTTTCATGCATTAATATGATTTCAGGGAAGAAGTTCCTGATGTCACAATTTAACAGATATCTCCCCCCCCCCCCCAGGTAGCTTTAGAAGAAACTTTATTTTTAAAAAGCATGCAATAGGTTACTATAAGAACTGATTTTGAAAAGTTACTTTAGGAAAAATACGAGGATAAAGGATTGAAGGAATGAAAGATTCAGTTGACATACTATCTGAAAAGAGCAATAATTCCTACAAGCCAAATTCATTAAAGGAAAGCATTAAACATTGGTTTAAATATTTTTTATTAATGATAGTAATGTTTTGGTTTAGCCATTAAAGCGATCCACCCTTGATCCATCTCGGAGCGACTATCTTTCTTAACAACCAATATTTCTTGGAAAATGTAGGTGATCTTTTCTGAAAAGTTTCAGTTAATTGCTAATAGTAATTACCATAATTATTTTTCTCTTGTGATGTTGCAGCTTTTACTTTTATGTGCTTACTTTTTTCTCTGCCATTTATTAATCTTATCATCGAAAAACCAGATATTATCTATCCTCAAAAGTTTCGAAAACCGCTTAAGAGTTTGATCATGTTTGTGTGTTTAAGCCTGGTTTTTGAAGAGCTATGTAACGACACTAAAAAGTCATGAACACACACACATACATAATGAAAAAATGCATAATAACAATTACTTATTTAAAAATATGTCACTGGATGTTATCTGTGTATTACTGCACGAGCCAGCTGAAGCATTGCGTTTCATGGAAATCTCTGGAGAGATATTTTAAGTGTGCATTGGATCTTGGCGCGGAAGTTTGCTGTTGGGTGGGGGCTTTTTGCTGCATTATAATCACACCTTATCGTTTTTCCTTGAAGGCTTCATCCCTGTGGAAGATATGTTTGAACCTGTGGGTCAACAAACTTGTTTCTCCTATTGGTAAAAACATGCGCTTTTGTTTCGCTTGTTTACCACTTTGAACTTGGCAGCAAACACTTGGTGAGAAAATTCAGTGTAGTTCCCAGTTGTGTAAAAAAAATGAAGAAACTAATGTTGATTATTTCTCAAAATGTGTATATGAGTATTTTCAGGCATATTAATGGTCATTATTATTGCAAGATTGTTTTATTTATCACTTTAGTATCAAAATACAGAAAATTTAAAAGTATAAGCAGCTTTTAAAATTACTAAATAAAAGATAATTATCTTCTAAATTCGACTAATTTATGTTTACTTTTAGTCAACATGGGTAAAAAAAAAACTGGGGTGAACTGTTTTAGCCAAAATTTCCATTGTGTTATTTTTTATTTTAAAATTATAAAACGTGGCACATTCCAGTATGAAAATTCTCAAAAGTAAGAGAAAAATGAATTTTTTTCTTGACAACAGAAATGAAATAGTATTGCATTATCAACTAGTTGAAACAAGTTATGCATCGAGACTCTTACAATGTTGAAAAAATCTTAGGTTTTTTAACCCTTGGAGATCATTTAAGTTCAGAATGTGAGGCAGTCTTAAGATCGCATTGCTGTTGATTCTTCTGCTGTGAACAAACCTATAACAATGTAATTTTCTCATCCTTGTTTGCTGTGGGGTTTGATTTGTAGTATTAAAAACTAGAAATGAAACCAAAAGCATGAAACTAACATTTCTAAACCTTTTGCAGCGCATGGATCTCGGAGAATGTCCAAAGCTACATGACTTAGCACTGAGGGCAGACTATGAAAATGCTTCACAGAAGAAAGATTATTTCTATGATGTTGATGTAAGTTTTATTCTTTGATCTTATCTAGATATGCTTGAAATACACTTTTGCATGCTATTTTTTTAGACTGGTACTTTCAAGTCAGTACGCTCAGTTGCAATGGCACTTTTATGCCTACTTTCCTGTTAAAGTCAAAGGAAGACAAAGTAAGCTTTAAAAGTGGCTAAATGCATTTGAGATATATCGGCAAATCCAGATGTAGAATTTTGTAGAAATCTCAGGTTGAGTATTTTGAGTGTTATTAAGGCATTGTCATTTTCTATCCTTAATATAGTTTAAATGCTTTCATTATTCTGTCTGATATTCAGTAAATAAAGTTAGATTATTGCATCGTATTTACATATTAGTGCAGATCTTTTTAGATCTGTAAGTTTAGAAATGTTCATTTTACCAAAAAGAAACATTTTATTAAATATAAATAAAAATTAAAAACTACCTAAACTTCTATTTGCTTTTGCAAATTTTGTCATTCAGTGCTAAAGAATAGGAAAATAAGTTGCAAAATACCTAGAAAAGGTGAAAATCTTCAAAAATGTATCTTTATAAATGAAGTTCAGTTCTCAAAATGAAAACAATAAAAACAATCTCTCATTCACAAATTATTTTTATTTACATGTCTTTTTATCATGCTTCTTATTTCTGTAACCATTGTAATGATAACGGTTAAAATTTTCTTCTGCTGCTCGCTGCTGTAAAGTTTATATAAAGGAATTATATGAAACTCAATAGATCTTTAAAATGTCTTCATTCTTTTGAAAGGGCTAAATCATCTTACAATTCAGCTTTGGCAGTTATGCTTGGCAAAATATAACTAATTTTTAGTGCAATATGTGTTAGAAAACATCAGAGAAAATTTTGAAGCTTTGCTTTTGTGGTTTGTGTATCCAATGTTCTTTCCAGAAAAGTGATCTAAGTTTTTCCAGCCCTTCTGTTAACTTTCTCTTTTGTGTGTCTATGTCTTATACTTTGTTGAAGTATTAATCCTTCATACTTGGGCTTTGACTGTCATTATTGTAAATTCTACTCATGGGTTTCTACAAAATCTTTTACTCTAAGTTCTCATCTAATAAATGATTTGTGGAAAAGGTTAAAGCATCATTTAATGTGTCTTTCATATATTTGTCCAGGCTATGGAGCACCTCCAAAATTTTATAAATGAATGCGACCGCAGAACCGAGCAAGCTAAAAGACGATTAGCTGAAACTCAAGAAGAACTAAGTTCAGAAGTGGCGGCAAAGGTAAGGAAATATGATGCACAGACGAAAATTTAAGATATTAGGAGCCGAGAAAACAATTTAGCTCATAACTGAAATACTTAATTTTACTTAACTAGCTATAGGTACATCAGCTTGAAAGGATCTTAAGTATCTTGATTAATGGTAGAAAATAACCTGTCTGATAGAAAAGGAGTTAAGAAATGAGTGTGCATGAATTAAACAGCAAATTGATAAGAAACAACAATTTCATGCCCTTAAGAAAGAAATCCTTTCAAAGACTGAAATGTGAAAAAAAATGTATTTTTTCCTTTTTGAATATTTTTTCCAAACATAGGTAAAACTTATGTTTGCAAAAGAAAAAAAAAATGTTGTCTTTGTGTTCTAAAAAGATGCTGTTTTGAAGGCCCACTCACGGAGTTCAATTTGAGTTTTTTAGTTGTTAAATCAATTTTTTTGATAGTAATTTGCAAAGATTTTGTTTTTAATCAAATTTTGCTTGCATAATTTTCATTTAAACACGCCTGCTTTGAATATTTTAGAATTATTTCTTCGTCTGGAGAAATCTCATACAGTATTATTTTTTTAATGCGAATTAGGTTGCTCTTTTTTTAGAAAATTTTTCTCTGCATCTACCAATCATTAATACCATGTTGTTACTTCAAACTGTAAAAGTTTGGATGCTTTTGGAATTTAGAAGCCCTAATCCATTTTTTCTAGTTTTTAAAAATTAAACTTTTGTAAAATTAGAAATGCAATTTGTTTAAAATAAATCTATCAAAATTACTTCCTGATTTGGTTTAATTTTTGTTTCTTTTAAAAATATATTTAATTCATCAGTATGTTCAATAATTTAATAAACAATGATAGCACATTTAATGAGTTTTCTTTTGTCAGATATATATATATATATGTATATATATATATTTTTTTTGTAATATATTAATTGCTTTTAAAAAATTATTGTTAAATTATTGTTTCAGATAAAAGAATTGCTAGTTAAGTAGTTCATTTTTTAAAAATTGCTCCCTTAAAAGTAGATTTTGGCTTATGCGTATCGGAGTGCCTTGATCTTGTTTTCCGAATTAATTGTCCAAATGTTTTCAATGAAAGTTTTCTTTAATGCTAATTACTTCTCCTATGTTCAATTAAATTTTAAAAATGTCTTATACTTGCTGAGTAATCCATCAGGCAATGTAATTTTTTTAATCTTGTTTTTTTTAATTTAAAAATCAACTTTTCTGACCAAGAAATTACACAACTAGTGCAATAATGGAAAAAGTTCAAATGTGTACTAATCAGAAGAGCATCTTTAGACTTATTTTTGGCGCAAAGATAGTGTGCCCTCTTCCACCTATTATCGAAATGAAAGGTCTTAAAAATCCTAAGAAATTTTAAGAAAAGCTCCAAGTTGGCGAGAAATTGATCACGCTATTTCACTGTCTGCACATGCAGGAAATTTATCTATGAATCATGTGAAAGATGTCTGCTGTTGCTCACTGAAGTTCGCTCAGTGTAACGACTTCTCTTTAAAATGTCTGCAAACTTTAAGACCTGATATTTCTATAATGAGGCCATGATTGCGAAAATGAATGCATCCAAAAACATTTTTTTAAATCATCTTTCGATTGCTACTCATTAAAAAAAAATTCATTATTTCACTATTGAATGATTTCCTTATGAGCTTGATTGTATGTAGAGCCCAGGTATGTGTTGTATATTTGTTTTGTTCAACATTTCCACTATACGAAGCATGGTTGTGTCAGAATATTTTTGTGTAGAAAATTTCAGATTAGTCCCTTGTTTAAAACCTTCCTAAGTGATTTTTTGTCACTAATGATATGCTACTGAAAGCCAAACACAGTAGTTTTCATTTAGCATTTCAAAGAATGATCAAAAATACCAAATCAACTAGAAAAAAACATCGAGTAGTTCAGTATGTTATTACCATTTTATTGCACAGGTATTGCACAAAGTCTTCATGCTTTATTGCTTTTATATTTTGTGAGCATGTTGTAAACATTCATTCATAAGTCTTTGTTTCAAAAATTCCAGTTTTGTAATTTGGTTATTTTGAGTGTTCAAATCATTCTAAAGAATATTAAAAATGATTTTACAGACCCATAACTCTTACAGTAGGTTTGCTGACGTAACTTTCAAATTGTGTTGTCGCTTTGTGTAATATAACTAAAAATTTTAAATCACTGAGTAATCCAGTAAAATTTACTATTTTTTTTTTTTTTTTTTGGACTTAATCGCATTTGCATAAATGCCAATGATATAATTATAATATTAATTCCTGGTAACTTTTATCAATTTTTCTTTTTGTAAATTTGCTTTTAAACACATTTACTTATTCGTTTCCTTGACTTTCCTTTTATTTGCAGCTAAACCGAGTGCATGAACTAGCAGAACAAATCGGCAAAAAACTTGCTCTTGCAGAAAAGCTAGGTGCTGATGGAAATGTGGAAGAATCTATGAAAACCATGGAGGAAATTGAAGAATTCAGAAGACAAAAGATTCTTGCAGAAGTGAGTCATTCCAGCATTTCCTTAAGGCGGTCTGGATACAAAAATCGTCAAATATTTTTTTTTTTAATTATTATTATTATTTCAGAAAATTGTCTGTTTTCTTCTCTTTAAAATGAGGTGTGAATCTTGTTCCTATCTTAGTTACAACGGAAGATATGATAATTTAATGTAGCCGTCAGATAACTGTTACCACAGCAATCACTTCCCTTAAAATGCGTTTTTTGCCATATTGCATTTTTGAATTCAAATTCTTTTCAAACTCAAGAACTAATAAAGATAACATTCTGAAATTTGGAGAACATCTTTTTCAAACAATTTACTTGAATTTTTATTCGGCAAATTAAAAAAAAAAAAAAAAAAATGCTCAAAAAATGATTTTTAAAAAAAAAAGTACCTTCGAATTTTTTGAAATTTTTACTCAAATGTTTTTAATTTTTTTTTATTATTGTTTTTAAAATTGCCGAATAAAAATTAAAGCTTTTACATTTGTGTTCACATATATGAAAAAAAAAAAAATGAAAATTGTTCAAGAATATTTTAAATTTTAGCGAGTTAAAGCCCTTTTTTTAAAAAAATTCAATTGAAAAATAAAATTTTTTTTGTCATGTATGTCATGATTTTGCTTTTAAACAAATGGTGAATCAGTGTAAAAAATTTCAAAATTCTAAACTGTTTAATAAATTTTTTTCCAAGATGTGTCCCAGACCCCCTGAAACACTAACATATTTTTTTGTTAATTCATTTATAAAGCGTTTATTTTTTTTAGTCTGATTTTCTCTCAAGCTCATCAAAAAATCTCTTTAATTGCTATTATACAAATCTTGCATGCTACCTAATAAGCTGTAGAATGTAAAAAAAAAAGGTGAATTTTCTTTAAAAATGAGCACCAAGGAATGGCAAATTCAGTTAAATTTCGCAGAAAATTCCCATATTTATTTTAGATTATTTTTGCATTTTAGTGTCAATATTGCAAATTATATTGACACACAAATCAGTTTTATAAATGAAATTTACAGTTGAAGATCAGAATTTGTAGTTATGTATCATTCCTGCTCTTTATTTGCATGCTTACCACTATTGATATTTGCTATTTTTGAATTTTTAAAAATGCTTAAAGACCTTATCATGTATAATTAAATGTTTTCAAAACTTGAAATGTGTTAAAATTTAGAATATTGACTGCCTAAAAGTTTATTTTGTGAAAACATTTCAAAAATCTTGGTAAAAATTTAAATAGCATCAACTACATTAACCCTTTAATTGCTAGTGAGACTTCTCAAGCTACCAGTCTACCAAAAGTAGTACTTATTTGTAACTCATGTTCCAATTGTGGCTTCATTTCAGCAAGAATATCGGAACTCCATGCCTGCCTCCAGCTACCAGCAACAGAAATTGAGAGTGTGTGAAGTGTGTTCTGCTTATTTGGGAATCCACGACAACGACAGGCGTCTTGCCGATCATTTCGGTGGGAAACTTCACCTGGGCTTCATTACCATCCGAGAAAAACTAGAGGAGCTGAAGGTATGCTGTAATTATTAGAGTCTGCATGTATTACAGATTATGCATTGAAATATTTTTAGATGTACATATATTTTGTATAATATATTTCTGTTTCTTGTGAAAATCTTGGGAAAATATGCGTTAAGTAAGCAGCATGAATATTTTCATAAAAGATGTTGAACTAGGACATTAAAATTAAAAAAATCTTGAGAAATCCTTTCACCTACAACTTGATAATAATTTTGGTTTCACCATTCAATATTTTTCAGTTACTTGAACAAACAAAAATGCAACGATGACAAGGGCAAAAGTCGTCCCTCATTAAACTTTTGTCATCTGCTTTTGCATCCATAAGTTCACATTTTTTCACTGAATAGGCTTTCCTTGTTACGCCGAAACATGTGTATTTAGTATTCAGTGTTAGAAATAGGTGGTCATTAGTTGCATTTTTAGACCAGAAATTTTGATTTGATGACTAGACTTCCAACCCTAGCGCCAAGTTTGACGCCTTCATTGAAGCTTTACTTTCTAACTCATTGTGTAACCTGTACAATAAATTTATAAAAATAATTTTAAAATGCAACAGGGGTAATTGTGGTCTAGTACTTTATCGGATTTCCGGTATTTTCATTATCGATTCCTGTATTTTCATGTTCGAAAATACCGGAAATAAAATATTTTTAATTCCGCTTTTATCTTCCCACTTGCAGTATTTTTTGCTTTTCCAAATTTTCGGTGATTACACAGATAATTATTAATAATTTTCATCAGATAGAAGTGAAAGATGCCATTCTATTTTTTTTTACTTAAATAAATTATTTTATTTGCATCATTTTTAATTTGGATGCCTTCATTTTAAAAAATGCAAATGATTTGCATCCGATATAAGAATAGAATTTTTCTCTCTTTTGATGCTTATTACCCTTAGTTAGGAGACAAATAGATGAAATATCTTTTTATTTATATTAAAAAATCATAAATTTCAAATTTTCTAGCGAAATTCTGTGTCTTTTATGAAAATCAAAATGTGAAAAGTTAAAATTTGAACCTCTGATTAAATTTATTTTTGCTCAATTATGTGGATAGTAAAAATAATATGTTTCTCGTACAGCTTTTAATTTTAGATCTAGAGTAAGTTTATTGAAATCTTTTATATTTCATGTTCATACTTTTAACGCCTTGATTTTGAAATTGCGATCTCTTTACATCCGCTGTGAGAATCAGATATTTCTCATTTTCGATGCTTGCTCAGGGTTCCCACGGGCCCGAAAAAGGCCCGATTTTTAAGTTTGATTTTTAGGGGCCCCTAAAAAGGCCATATATTTTATCAAAAGCACTAAAAAGTATCAAAGCCCTATTTTTTAAAAAGAATTTGTAAGAATTCTAAGTACGCATCTCGCTCCCTTCCATTTTTTCTCGATCGTCGTAACACAGCGTGGAGATTCAAGGTCGCAGTTCAAGGTGGGACTTATGGGGCTTTAGCCACGCCCGTGGTGTGAGAGGAGCTTTTATTGGGTATCGTTTTCGGTGACGTATACGTGGCTCCTGGCACAGCCATCTTAACACAAGTATTTAAAAGGCTGTGCTCCTGGCTGTGAAGAAAAAAGACAAAAAAGAAAAGATAATAATAAATCTGCTGAAAAGCTGAACTTGTTATTTTACGGACGTTCTTCGACGATTGTTGATACGTAGTAGCGTGGGTCGATTTTGCACGGCGAGTTGAAATAGCGTGCATTTCTATTTTCTCTTCGTATCTTGTTTGCAGTGGTGCAAGTGCTGCGCAAATCGCCCCACGCTGCGCCAAATAAAGAATCTTGCGCCATCCTGCTCCCAAACGCACTTTTAGATCGAAATTGCGCCTGACTGCGCCAAAACGGCCGCTTTTCTAGCGAATATCGCGAAAAAGTGGCATAACTTCTGCTTTTGTCAATGCGATATTTTGTCAATGCGATGGCGATATTCTGAACATGTGCGTCGCGAAAAATATTCTCCTTATCTGAAATTTCAATCCTTTTGCATCTTGCAAAAATTTTGATATTTTTCACAATCCAAAATTATTTTGACACATGCTACCTCAGCTTAACTTAGTTTATGTTTTATTTTGAGAAAAAAGTAATTTATTTTTAGAAACTTGTCAACATCTAGCATTTACGTGGCGGACGAAGCTTCCTCTGTTGAAGATTTCAGTCCAAATGCATCTTGCAAACATTTTAATATTTTTGACAATAAACTGTTATTTTGACAATAGATACCTTCCATTAGCTGATTTTAGCTTATATTTTGATAACAGTTTATTTTTTCTATTTAAATACCTATTAATTTTTGCAAGCTTGATTTTAATAAGCATTAGGTTCTCCATTGCTTCATTTTTTGGAAAACAATTAAAATAATCAAGCACATAATGATTAATTATGACTTTGTACTGAAAGGCAGTATTTTGAAAAGTTGAATTTGTAAAATTATAATTTTAAGAGCTTAAAATAGAATTTTCCATGCTACTAGCAGCAGTGCTCTCATTAGGTCATTAAACAGGGATGAAAATCATTCGCGATTTTCCGCTTCTTGTATTTTTCTCTCTTTCCGCCATCTGAAACTTAATGTTGCATAGGGTTTGAAAGAAAAAATACCCATCATTAAAATAAAGCATAAAATAAGTTCATTTGAAGTAGTAGAGGCTGAAATCACTTCCAACTTCCAAAATAATAGATATAATTTTCGGACGCAGCAGGATTGAAACATCAAGAATGATACACAATTATCGGCAATATATGCTTTACATTTTGGCATGCTGCCAAAAACAAAAGTTTCTTTTGTAGGAAGTAGAAATTAAAAAAATTTAGCTAAAATATTGGAGACCTTAGTCAAAAAATCGTAAAATAATTTTCATCTTTATTATTTATCAAAATAACTGAAGCTCATATAATATTAGTTAGAGAACTCTTTTTCTTGAAGAACACATATCTAATTCATCTAAAATTACGCGCCCCCACCCCCCTTTTTTTTCTTTATTTCTACAATGTTGACGAAGACTTCAAAATAATAGGGAATGTGCAATTAAGAGGCTTTAAAAATAGTTTAAAAAACCTTCAATTTGCTGATTTTGCTCAAGATTTCATTTCGCAAATTAAGTGGAAATCTCGCATGAATGCAATTCATTATATAATTTTTTAAAAAATCTATCAGAATCTTAAGCCGGGCAATTTTTCCTCTTTTTGGTTTTTAGCTGTTTTCATCCCTGATTAAAGGAAAGATAAAATATTGATGTGTTGTACAAAATTCAGAGATACTTTATGGCAGCACATAATTATCTCATTCTACTGTGAAGAAGTTCTAAAGTTTTGTAACCAGCACATATTAAAGGCATTAAAAGCAGAGAGACAAACAAATTAAATGTGAAGCAGTATACGATAGTTACACAAGAAGCTTAATCCAATCAAGAGTCATCAGATTTTTTATTCAATTTAGCAAAACAACGACTAAAGTCAGCAGTTAAGAACAATGTCTTGTCTGAAATCGAGTTGCAAAATGGATGTTAGAAGTTGCAGAGAAGTTATGAATGAGAAAGAGAAAGAACAGTAGAACAAAAAGAAACAAAGTTAAACTTTTAAATTAAGGTTTTTCAATTCTTAGCTCACAGAATCTAATTTTGCACAATAAAACATAAAAAAAACTTCAGTTTACTTTTCAAGCACAAAGGTAGTTAGTTCCTCAACTTTAAGTTAAAGCGCATTGTTAACAAAAGAAAATCCAAATGTTATTGATAATTTTGCATTTAAAAAAACAAAAAATGTCTAAATTTGTCTTAGGTGGATAGGATTTTTTTCTTTTGTATAGGCCTAGAGCCTGCTTGTTAATCCTTGAATTTTATAAATTGAAGTGTGTGTCATATTGTACTACATTTAAATGGTTTAAAAGGAACTGTTACAATTTTATTTAAAATTTGTTCATAAAATTTTTGCGTGAGTGTAGTAGCTGTATAGTACCCGTTGCTCGTTTCTTAAGCTGTGTTAAAAATGTAAAATGATACATAACTGGTAATAAAATGTATATGGGAGTTGAAGCTTTGCTGTTTATAGAAATAAACATATTGTGCAAGAACATAATAGTTATGTTTTTCGACTAACTGATAAGCTTTTCCTTTAAAAGTTAGTTATTCAGCAGAAATACGACTACATAACGTCAAGTGGCCCTATATATTCTGAAAAATGGGCCTGAAAAAGGCCTTATTTTTTAATCTGCTGAGAGGGTGGGAACCCTGATGCTATTCCTTGTTGAAAGGCAGACAAATAATGTTTCTTTTTATTTTAATTGAACCAATAAAATTAAAGATTTAAGCAGAATTCCATGCTCTTAAAGAGTGTCAAATGTCAAAAGCTTAAATGCTGAATCTGTAGCTGAATTTATTTTTGTTTTAACTATTTAAGTTTTTTAACACATACATAATATCTTTAAATAGTATTTTACTTCAGTATTAATAAATATAAAATCTTTGACTCTGGTCTAATTGTACTGATTAAGAGATTTATCGGTACTGCATCTATAGATAAATTCTTTTTCATATATTCAAGTAACAAATGCAACTTTCATTACTTTATAAATATTTTCGCACAACAAACAGTAATTTTGTTAGACTTTTGCTTTCTCCTTAAAATATTTTTTGGTGATAATTTGTTCAACACCAGCTCAAAAGTAACTTGATTACTCATTTACAATGTAATAAAATGCATGCACAATATTTTGACTAAAAACTATTTGAAACTGGTCGAGTACATGAAATGTGTCGAGTACATGAAAGGAAATTATTATATGTGTATAATTATAAAATTATGTGTGCTTAAGTAATAAGGGCCTTGGTTAAGAAAAAAAGGGGGAGCCCCCCCTTTCACATTTTCTCTTAAAACTTTCAGGTATTTTATAAAAGCCTTTACTTCTGTATATTTTACAGATCTTTTTAAAGGATGGCATTATGCAAAAAGGAGTTAACCCACAAAAACCTGATTTTGAGATAATGGGCTTTAAAGTCAACAAACTCTGGCAAAAATCATGAGCTCTATATCAATATACCAATGATATGTTACCATGAAACTCTGATAGGGCTTAAATCATTTTTGCTTAATGTAGAAAGCAACATATTTTACCATCAGAGTTGGATAACTCATTTTTTTAATGTTTTGTGGGTTAACTCCTTTAGGGTTGTTCATTTTGACTCCTAGAAACTTATACTGGGTGTCATCATGACGCCTGGATTAAAATTCTTATTTCTAACATTGGCAGTATTCCTGCGTGCGTATCATCGTTGTATTTTTGCTTTTATTTTTAAGCACAAATGTATTTATTTATTTCAAATAAAAACATGTTTAAGCTTTGCGTCACTGAACTTAAAATTTCACTGTGCAGTAGTTCAACTTACTTGCTTTTATTTTGTGTTATTTAATGTTGTAGAGCATTTGTTTATATTGTTTGTTTTTGCAATTTTTGCTTTAATTCTCACATATCTGCCTTTTAAAAGTCCAAGGTTGTCTTGCAGTTATTTTAATTAAATAACATTTCTAATTCGGTTGTTTGATTTTTACATAAAAAAATATATTAATTGCTGTACATAGTCATGAATGCAATTCAGAAAGCATATATTAATTACAGTTTAAAACATGTCTTTACAATTGAAAACTATACAATTTTGATAAGAGTTTTAAACATACTCTCTAAAAAGTCTTACATATTTTAAATAAAACAATTTTTAAGGTAGTAATATTTCACTTAAAGTTCGTATAGTGTTTGAAAAATAATTCCTCTGGGTTCTAATAATCTCTCCAGTTTTTATAATTTTTTTTGAACTTTGATTGTTTTTAATTATTTTATGTGTAAATTCAATTTTGAATTCTCTGACTTTATGGCACAAGATTTGAAACTTCAGAATTAACTACTTTTACTTTTCACTGCAGTTCCCCATAACTAGTAGAATCACTACTGGAACCACCCAGAAACTTATTCAATGTTTTACTGTAGAGAGTTCTTACCCTCTTTTATCTAAAAGATTAAATGTGTGCGACACTAACTGATATATGTTTCAATGCTAATCAACTGCTTTCTTTGTAGGCTGTCGTGAATGAGAAGCGCCAGAAAGGTCGCATGGATCGAGATCGAGATTACAACAGGGAGCAAGAGAGAGGCCGAGACTGGGGTAAATACATGAATCGTGAGCGCAGCAGAAGCAGAGGTCGCTCTAGGCGTCACAGGTAATTTTTTTTTCCCTTCAATTTCAAGAAGGAAGCTTTTCATAAGGTGCCCTGACCAAGTTCAAAACATTCATACCTGTTTTATATGTTTGTAGACATTGTTTTGTGTGCATTCATGTGTTGTGTGTATCTCTAGTTCCATGGTTCCCAAAGCTTAAAATTTTGTAATTGATTTAAGGGTCACATAAAAAGGCTTCTATTTCTCTTGAACTAGCCTTCAATTGTTATTATACTTATCAGTCAGTTATTATTTATAACAATCATTAATTCTTAACTTAACTCTTTCAATATCCATATTAGTTTGTGATTCACTGAAGCAAAGCTACTGAAAGTAATAATCTTTTCTCATCATCAACATTTCAAAGATTTATTTTAGCTGTTTATCTGTGAGCAACTATTTTATCTCAAATCAAAATGTTTTCTAGGTCCCGCTCCACTTCCAGGGAGAGACCGCGCAGGAGGTCACGCTCTCGCTCCGAGGAGCGCAGGAAGAGGCACCGCAGGCGCTCCGGATCCCGAGAACGCAGGAGGTCTCGAGAGGGGAGGAGCCACCGCAGAGACAGGTCTGGCGACAGACATTCCAAAGACAAAAAAAGGTGACCCGCTATCATAATTTCTTTGTCTTATCCCCTTATCATCTCCTCATTTCAGATGAGATCTTCAGTGCTTAAATGGATTGGGTCCATTTCGACTAATTCCACTTGGCTCTGAACACCATGTTTATGAACAAAACACTTCATTCAGGAAATCGACTACATTCATAGCTAAAAAGATAAGTCGAAATTCACTTGATCCGCTCAAATGTTTTACTGGTGCTTTTCCATTGCAGGTAAGTCACGGCACAGTTTTAAGGAAGAAGATTATTTCTTACTATGGTTTTATCTTAAGTTTTATTTATTGTGGTCATGCCTCAAAAAAATAAAATAAAAATTCAGCAATTAATTACATTAAGCCATTATTATTATTAAAAGCTATTAAATAACTTGAAAAATCCCCTTTAAACAATTTGCTAAATCAATTTTAAATGGTCCTTTATCATTTAAAATAATCAACTACATAAATATACCGAGTTAAAAATCAATCATTAAAAGTTTTACTAATGTAAAAGTAGAAAGAGAGCAGCATACATTTTCAAATATATGTGTGATTAATTTCTCTGTCTATTTAACCCATGCAAGAGTTTTTAACTGACCTCTGACAAAAGAGATTCAAAGAGTTTTTTTTTAAATTTCTCACCTTGCTTTTTCATCATTTTTCCCCCCTTTTATCATTGAAATCAATAATGAGTATAAAGTGCAAATCTTACAAAAAAATGACTGCTTACAGCTGTCAGGATGTTTTTATGACTATTGTCAGTATTTTTCCATTGGTTTTATTTGTATTTTAGCACAAAGAGTCTTGAGTCATTTTTTCATAATTATTTTTTAGGAGCCGCTCCAGAGACCGTAGGCGCTCCCAGTCGGCGGGAAATGAGAAAGACGAGAACAGCTTGGAGGACTAAATTTTGTTAAAGAAAAACATAAACATGCTGTCAATTTCATAGCTTCTCAATAAATGATGTGTGACTTCTGTTGAAATGCCTGTTATCCTATTTTTAGTCTTGAATTGTATCTTGAAGACATTTAAAAGGACATGGTTTTCCATGTAAGGTGACAAATTTCTTGTATGTATGGTTTCTAGATGTTTTTAATTAAAATATAATGCACAAAGGCTTGTTTTATTTTTTCAATGGGAAGGAAAGCAATGATTTTAACAAATTTAAAATGGAAGTTTTCATAACCAGCATCTATGCCATAGTCCATCTATTTTGGTACTGGTTTACACTTCACCTGACAAGTCTTGGAATTTTTCAGATCACAATTGAATAAATTCAATACAGAAATCTACATAAAGCTGGAATGGAATAATGATGTTGTTCCGTTTAGAGCTCTGTGTACCTTCTTTTAAATTTGTTCACACTTTGATTAACCCTTTAACGGGCACAAGTAGTTTTCTTTAGAAGTTAACATTTTACACAATAATTAGAGAAATGAAGCTTATTTAGGAGCCAAAAAAAAGAATTTTTTCAATTTTGTTGTTGTCGCTATTGTTTTTAAGAGAGGTGGTAACATATTAACTACCGCCGAATACACCCAATCACATTTTACTGTCTTATTCAATAGAAAAAATTACACATAATTTCATAATCCAAGTAATTTCACGAGTAAACGGGCATTTTTGTAATTCATTATTGGTTATTTCTAAATTAAAAATATATTTATTACCTATGAAATGAGTTATAGAAACACTAAATCCAATGTAAATTGACAAAAAAAAAGACATTTTTAGTTTTGCTGATGGAACATTGAGACATAGAGCAGCGCAACAATGGAACAATTCGGAAAGCTACTCGGGCTCTAATCTCAGTAATTACTTAGATAAAATTTATTCATTTGACCTAAATCACAATATGTTAGCTGTTTATTACATAAAAAATCGTCAATTTAAACAAAAGTATAAAGATGGTGTTTGGGTCAAGTCTCCCTAGTTAACTTGGGTCGAAACTCCCTAAATAGCGTTTCTTTGTTTACCCTAAATTTTTAACAAATTAAAATTATACACAGCTATTACATACCATCACCTAGCTAAAAAGGTGACTAACACATATACACTTCAAAACTTTACCTGCCTTAAAATTTAAAGTCAAAAGTGTGTGTGTCGACAAATTCCAAGATATTAAAACTTGATTTCTGTGGTGAAGTTTTATTTCAAATTGAATTTATTGGAAACCACTGATAATTCTAAAATTGCATTTCCCTGCAAATTACTGTTGTGTGATTGGTCAACCAATAATATGAGTAAAATTTTCCCAAAATATTTTTAAGGAAAAAATCGCCGTGGGACAAATCTCCCTAGTTTCCTCTATTATTCAAAAATGACTGCCACCTCTTTTTTTCTGTTTGTTTATACTTCAGAGATGGCTTAAAAAAGTGGGGAAAAGGAAATGAAAACAGCACACAATACCATTTTCAAAATCTCATTAACTTATTACTTTTCTAAAATTTTTAGTTTTGTTTTCCCAAAAAACATGCTGTCTCTGAGCTACATCTGCTAGATGAGTCAGCCCCACATTTAGACATTTTTCATGCTGCTATGCGCCAAACCGTTAATCTTACATTTTGTGGTTAAAATTGTTGTTGTTATTTTTTATTTATTATTTTTGTTGTTATTTTTTATTTGGGAAAATTCCAAGGATTATTTGGAAAATCCAAGGAGTTCCAAGTACTTTGGAAACATATTTTTCCCCCCAGGCTTCCAGGAATCGGTCTGTACACACCCTGACCTTAGTGCATGAACAAAATAAAAACCAAAAGTAAGACAACTTTATTCTGAAATTTAGGTGGCATGTCATTTAAAATTCAATAAAATCGAAACATTTTGCACAGAAGACGTAACTGATTGAAAATTGGAAAAGTTAAAGTGGTATTTTGAAGTAAGGTGTTTGCAAAATTACCAATTCAATCCAAAATTTTCACTAGGACATCTGAATTTGGATTTCAAACAAATAAAATATTGGTAGCCAAATTTATTATTTCCAATAATAAACAAACTTATGTTTAGTTTACAACTAATTTCCCGTTTCTTTCGTTTTCAGGAAAAAAAGTGGGAAGGGGTGGGGGCGAACAAAACAATTTTATTTACAAAAATTAAATAAAACGAACGTATAATAGCTACGCATCTCTGTAACTCTTTTATAAAATAAAATTGCATTTCTCCATTTTTATCATTTTATTCAGTTTTAGTCAACATATTTCAGTTTTATGGTAGACTACAAATGCAAATTCGTATTTTTTTAATTAAGAGGTAAGAATGATAACTTTTTTATGTCTTTGCATCATAAAAAATGAAAGATTGGAGAGATTTGGGGATAACTAAATTTTTAAATCATATCTATGCCCCTCTGTCTGGCGTTCCCTAGCGCCACCACTGAATATAATAATAATCACGAAAATTAGATAAAATACTATTTATTTTTTCGAACATTCGAACCATACTTTACACTACATTACGTTCGGAGGTAGGAGCAATAGTACTCAATTGCGATGAAAGATGCGGCTCAAAAGTCTCTCCTTTTCCTTCCAAGGGATCCGCCAGCTTCTATCAAGCAGAATATTCCCCCCCCCCCCCCAACCACATAAAAAAACTACATGAAACTCGCAGTTGAGTGAAAAGCTCTTTTACATCATATTTATAACTTGCTACTGCACATAAAAACCAACCGCTTTACTTGATGTAAATCAAGAGTATCTCTCCAGTCAGCGACGCAACTCATTGCTCAGATCGGAAATTTTTATCTTCGAAGTTGGAAACACCGCAATTATTTTCGTTTTCATTATTCCATATCGTTTTCCTAGAACGGTAAATTCTATTGCTCTGTGATTTTCGTAAATATGAGCGCTGCAAAGGAATTAAATGCAGTCAAACAAGTTTTTGATTATCTTGTTGCTCAAAACCGACCTTATAATGCTCTAGATATCGTTAATAATTTGCACAAAGAACATGGGAAGACAGCAGTTCAACGAGCGCTGGATTATTTAGTGAGTGAAGATAAAATCAAAGAAAAAAGTTATGGAAAGCAAAAGATATACTACCCTAATCAAGCGCAATTTCCTGCTGCTAGCGATGCAGATATTCAAGCTTATGATGCTGAAATTATTGCTTTTACTGACAGCTCAACTGCTTCGTGTTCCAAAGTGAAAGAGCTTGAAACTAAACTGTTCGCCCTCAACAAGAGCTTGACAACTGAGGCTGCTGTGACGGAGCTTAATAGGTTGAAGGATGAGATTCCCAAGTTAAAGCAGAAGTTAAAATCTCTGGAAAGTAATGGAGTGTGTATTAGCAATGAAGAGAAGGAAGCTGTTGACGCTGCTAGAAGGAAATGTAAGGAAGAATGGCAAAAACGGAAGCGCATGGCTGCTGGTATCCTAGATGCTATTTTGGAAAGTTATCCGCACGGAAGGGCCAAGCTCTTGGAAGAGATTGGTATTGAAACTGAAGGAGATGTAACTTCGAACAAGAAACTCAAGGTTTAAAAGTTCTTGTGCTCGGGTGACTTAGTAACATTTTTTTTTTTTAATTTCTTTGAAAAAATTATTTATTTCTGTGTACTTTGCTCGAAAAAAGTATAGAATGTCAAAGAAAAATTTTGTGAAATAAATCTTTTCTCTAAATTAAGAAATGTTTTACCGCTCCAAGCCTTCCCTCTTTGTATTGATTTAGAACTGAAATAGGAGTTCTGATTTATAGGAGGGTGACGACAGGGCCGTGCGCAGGAAGTGACAAAAAACCCGTAAAGAGCCACTTTTTAAGATTTTTAAATTAGGGGCAGCTCAAACATTACAAGTGAATATTTTTTTTTTTTTTTTTGTGTGTGAGAAAGAAAACTTTTTTCAAACTATTTTCTTGAATTTTAAAAATCCACAAAATGCAAACCACTCTTGACGATATGGCCCGTTCTTCTATAGAGGTAAAATCATTTTTTAGCATGATTCACCAAATATAAATCTTGTTTTCTGCTTCTTAGCAATGGGGCATTCAAAAGCGGCTACTGTTAACCCTTTAACTGTCATGCCCGAGATAAGTCTCGGGCACAGCTGGTTTTCAAAAAAGTCACCCCCGAGTATTACTTGGTTTTTTTTTTTTTTTAGAGTGCATCGTATTGTTATACCCGAATATATATCCGGAGACGTTTATTTCGGCTTCATCTCTTAGTCAAACTCGACTGTTTCTCGGGTTCGTGCTTGGAAAAGTGTTAAAAATCAGAATAACTTGACAGTTAAAGGGTTAAAGCCTTTATGTGACACAATATAGGAATACCAAATAGAAAGTATCAAAGGTAGTTCAAATTGTCATTTTTTTTGATGGATTGGTTGAAATATAGAAAAATGCAACTGAGCTTAGATGCAAAACTGAAGCAACAGCTCTTGCAAGGGATATTTAAAGTTTCAAATTTCTCACCACTTTATGTGTATTTGGTACGATTTGCTTGAACAAATGAGACTCCGAAAATTTCTCAAATGAGGAGCGATTTTATTCTTATTTCTTATCCTTACCTTTTACCCATTTCCGGGAAGACCAGCCCTCACTCCCAATGAAAACATCATCAAAGATCGTCTCAAATTCCGTTTTTTAAAAAATTAATGTCGAAAATTTGCCGGTGTAGGATCCCTCATGCAAGGGCGGATTCAGAAAAGTTTCAAGGGAGGGGCGATTGATTTTTACTTCCTTTTACGTAGCAAAGGAAGTATCGTGATCACGAAAAAAATTTCACTCAAATTTCGGTCTAAATTTTGACTTTGCTCACTCCCGAATGAATGTGTAGTTTTTTAGACCTATGAGCACGTGCATATGTACCTAACAACCAGTAGCGTACATAGACTAAGGTGCGCTCCCCAGCAAGATTTGTAAGCGCGCCCCCCACCCCCTATTAAAATGTAAAAAATATTTTCCCCGTGTAAACCTTTAGTGCTATTTTTCTGGATCGGGCGCCCTCAAACCTCTTGCGTCCCCCCCCTGCACCGAGGGGGTTGCGGGGGCGCTATGTACGCCACTGCTAACAACATACAATCAGCCGAAAAATCCATTCCGACCATCCCCGAGTAAATTAAGACGAGTTTTCTCGTGCCGTCTGTATGTATGTGTGTCACATAACTCAAAAACTGTATGCCGTAGAAGCTTCTGGTTTGGTATGTAGGCTCTGAAACTCTGCCATAGGATGGAGCTTGTCTCGTCCCTATGCCGGTCCCAAGCCCGGAAAAAAGAGGAGGGTGCCTAAATGTCCATGGCATACTGGCGGTTTAGGGCTCTTTTGTCCTATCCGCCGGGAACGGCAACCTAAATCCAAGGTGTAAGGAACCGTGCCGATGAGAATATGACATGATCATATAGCGACCGGGGTTAAAGGTCGCTGCTAACGGTCCACCTCGTGGCCTGGCGAACCACGTTGTATTTTAGCCTTCTGCCTGTAGAGAGGGTCAATTCAGGTGGTGACAGTTTACCTACCCTCAGTTTACCCCCAATGGGCAAACGAAAAAACAAAAACAAAAACCCAAGTGGTGAAAACCGCCCCAAACAAACGGCTGACGCGTCTGGAGAAATCCGGACGTAGCCAGCCCACTACAAAAGCGTCTCTGCTCCTGCAAAGGAGTCAGATGACAAACCAATCAAAACCATGACGAACCCTGCAAAGGAAATCAACGATCCTGCGGTACCTGGCCCATCCGGTACCTCCCGGCTTTTGAACAGCAGGGAACGCAGGAACCAGAAACGGGCCATCAAGTTCCAGCAGAGCAAGGGACTGGAGCCTCAAAGCACCCCCACTGTAAAGAGGGTCCTATCAGAAGGGTCCACCCCTTCTCCCTCCAACGTGGCTCAGGCTAAAAGGCCCAGAGTTTCTTACAGCCAGGCCACTTCTGGCATCAAATTGGCCATAATAACCAAGGAATATCCTGAGAGATTACTCTCTTCATGAGATGTCCTCAACATTCAACGGGAGATCGACACTGTCATCGACGATCTCCCCATAGACGAGAAAGCTCCGCAGTTTGCAGCTGCTAGTCTACTAAATGGTGCACTGGTTATCCATTGCACCAATGACTACTCTGCAAGCTGGTTGCAGAGCAACTACAAAGGTCGCATGTTGGGAGAGTCTGAGCTCCTCGTGCGGCCATATAACGAACTTCCGAAGCCGGTGAAGATTGCCTTCAAGACAAGGGACATCTACACCTTGGACTCGGAGGCCATCCTGAAACGTCTTGCCCGATTGAACCCGGGCCTCACGACCAGTGGTTGGAAGGCAAGAGATAAGACGGTTGTTGGGGAACAAGCGTATGTCAGGTGGACTCTGGTTCAGCCGAGTACATCAAGAAGTCCAACCTGGAATTGTTTGTTGGGGCTTTTGGCAAAGGTCTTTGCAAGATCTTGCACGATCCTAACACTCAACGTACGTCTTGTACCTCCACTGCTCCGTCCAAGGACTCCGGACAAACAACCGCAGGCTGATTTGAGCCCTACTGTCGTTGAGTCGCCTGCCGAATTACCTGCAGCAATGGGGGGGGGGTGGAGACTGCAGAGGAAGAAACACCTTCTGGATCCACTCCTCCCGTAAGTATATTTACGCATACTATTAACGAGAGCGGATCTATCTCTCCAAAGCCCTCCACTAGCTCAATTCTGAACCTGTTGGATGGTCTTGACGTCTCAGATGTTGATTCTGACGTCACACTAACTGGGGATTCTCACTCACAGGTTCCCCAGTCTAACGAGGATGCTGCTCCCTAGCAGGCTTTTTGCTTTTTACTAAGTTGCATGGCCTTAAGGTTGCTCAGCTCAATCTCCATCACTGCCAATCTGCTACTGCCCTGTTGAGCAAAGATTTGGCTGAAGGCAGGATTGACATTGCCCTTTTGCAGGAACCTTGGGTTAACCGAGGGAAAATCCTGGGCCTCGGCAATTGCGGAAACCTCTTCTTTGACCGCTCCTGTAACAGACCGAGAGCATGTTTGATCGTTAACAAGCGACTAAACGCTCTCTGCCTCGCTGACTTTCTCGATGGTGACAATGTCGCCGTCAGAGTCTATAGTGAAAATGGTGAATCAGCATGCTTCATGTCTGCCTATTTACCTTATGAGGAGAAAATTCCTTTAGCAACTTCAGCCAGGAATTTTGTTGACTACTGTGTGGAAGCCAAGCTGAAGTTTATTGTTGGATGTGATGCTAACGCACACCATATTGTGTGGGGAAGCAGTGATTGCAACAAAAGAGGTGAGGATTTAATAGAATATATTCTATGCAACAACTTACATATCCTCAACAGAGGTAATAAACCAACTTTTACTACCCGTAATAGATGCAAAGTCATTGATTTAACTTTCTGCAATGACAGAGCTTTCAACTGTGTAAACGATTGGCATGTGTCGGAGCGGATTACCCTCTCTGACCACAGACTAATCTTTATGACTCTTTCAGGACCTGTTTTAAGCAGTCTGCGGGAGAAAAGGAATCCCAGACGCACTTCCTGGGACTCCTATAAAGAGGATCTAAAACTCCTCCTATCAGGTAAGAAATTCAAACTTACGAATCTTCTTGACATGGAGTTAGCTGTTGATTCACTTCAACATTCTATTCTCCAGGCTTTCCATCAAAACTGCACTGCTGTATCCACTAGTTTACCAAGACGAGTCGCTTGGTGGTCTAAAAATCTTAGTGGTCTACGCAAACTTTGCAGAAGGCCCTTTAACAAAGCCAAAAAAACTGGTGATTGGCCTGCCTATAAGGAGGCTCTCGCCAAGTACAACAAGGCTGTAAGAATAAGTAAACAAGATGCGTGGACTAAATTCTGCAGCCTAATAGACAGGGTTTCTCGTGTGGCCAAGCTCACGAAAATACTTTCCAAAGACAGGACTTGTCAACTCGGAGCAATCGAAACGAATGATGGCTCCTATACCAAAGATGGTAGTAGCACCCTGGCAGAGATGTTCAAGGTGCACTTCCCTAACTCCATAGCCAGAGATGAGGGATACCATCCGGATATCCCTCTTCATTCCTTACGTAGCAATAAGGAAAAATGGAAAACTGCTGGTGATATTGTTACCCCTGACAGAATTGCATGGGCCATCAATTCACACAAGCCGTATAAATCTGCAGGACCGGTTGACATTGTACCAGTTCTTCTGCAAAAAGGTGTTGACATCATCACTCCACATCTGTGTAGGATCTATGGATCCTGTCTTGTGTTTGGTTACGTTCCCTGTGCTTGGAGAACCTCTAAGGTGGTCTTCATTCCAAAGCCAGGCAAGCCAAACTATCACGAGGCTAAAGCCTTCAGACCTATCAGCCTTACTTCTTTTTTCCTTAAAACCCTGGAGAAATTAATCGATAGGTACATCAGGGATGGCATCCTAAAAGCAACTCCTCTTTCTAGGTGCCAGCATGCTTACCAACCCGGTAAGTCGACCGAAACAGCACTGTATGATCTAACAACAGCTCTGGACAGTGCAGTTAATGGAAAGGAATTGGCTCTTGCTGTTTTCCTCGATATTGAAGGAGCCTTTGATAAAGTCTCTACCGAGACTATTTGCAATTCCCTCATTCGGAAGGGAATAAACCCCATGGTCTGTACCTGGATTAATAGTCTTCTTACCACCCGCATGACAAAAGCAAGCCTGCTGGGTGATTCCCTTTTAGTGGACAACTGCCAGGGATGTCCACAAGGGGGTGTACTTTCCCCCCTTCTGTGGAGCCTGGTTGTGGATGAACTTCTGGAAAGACTTCGTCAAAAGGGTCTGCACTGTATAGGCTATGCAGATGACATAACTGTGGTTATAAGGGGCAAGTTCTATGATACGGTCTGCAACCTTATGAGAACAGCCCTCAAGTCAATTGAAAGCTGGTGCAGTGAGGTGGGCCTCAATGTGAATCCTAGCAAGACGCACTTGGTTCTCTTCACTAGAAAACGGCTGAAGGATCTTTGCAAGATTGAGTTCTTTAACTCTCCCCTTGACTATTCCAGTGAAGTCAAGTACTTGGGTGTGATTTTTGACAGTACTTTAAACTGGAATTCGCACCTCAAGCTTGTTACTGACAAGGCCAAAAGGATCTTTTGGTCCTGCAGGCGCGCCATAGGCAGTAATTGGGGGTTTTCACCAAAAATTGCCCACTGGGTCTACACCAGGGTTATTGTACCCACAATAACTTATGGTGCCATTGCCTGGTGGGGTAAGACCCGTAATGTAACTACTGAGAGCAGTCTTACCACCCTACAAAGGATGGCTACCATTGCAACTACTAGTGCAATGAGAACTACTCCCTCTCAAAGCCTAGAACTTCTTATAGGTTTACTTCCACTTCACAAACAAGTGGAACTGGAAGCGATTACCTGTTCATATCGCCTGAACCTCCTGGGTCTCTGGAAGACCCCTCGCCACACGTCTCTTTATGATAAACTTTGTATAGAGGCCGTCAAGCATCCCTACTTTTTGATGCCAAGCGACTGGTTGTTAAAACATATTAGTTTCAATGCTAATTATAACATTGTGTTTCCTTCCAGAGAACAATGGAAGGATGTTCCGAAGCTTGTCGGTAATGCCAATGAAATTTGGTTCACTGACGGCTCTAAGACCTCTTCCGGTACTGGCTCTGGTGCTTTTTGCAGCAGCAAAACAAAGCTTTACTTTTCGCTTGGGAAGCTTGCTACGGTTTACCAGGCTGAAGTTCTTGCTATCCTGGCATGTGTAACCAATTGCCTTGAACGCGACTTAACTGGTAAGGTTTTAAAAATCTTCTCTGATAGTCAAGCCGCCTTAAAAGCCCTCAATAGCTACTGCTTTACTACCAAGTCAGTTTGGGAATGCCACAATACACTGGTAAGGCTCGCCAGCAAGAATAAGGTTACACTCTACTGGTTCCCTGGCCACCGTAACATTGATGGAAACGAAGCTGCTGATCAGCTTGCCAAATTAGGCTCCAACATGCCTTTCGTAGGTCCTGAACCTGCTATTGGGTTGCCCTATAACAAAGTCAGGAATACTATAAGAAACCTGCTTATGAATGACTCATATGCCAGGTGGCTTCAGTCTGACTCACAGAGGCAAGCTAAAGCTCTCAACCAACGTCAACCCTGGCTGTTGTCCAGGGAGCTACTTAGTCTGAGCAGAAAAGAAATTAAGATGTCTATTGGACTTCTCACCGGACACTGTACTCTTAATAGACACCTAAACCTGTTGGGTATCACTGATGACCCAGCTTGTAGAGGCTGCCTTAAGGCAGATGAAAGTTCTGGTCATGTTCTGTGTGAATGTGATTTTTATTCTGCCTACAGGTTTGAACATTTGGGGTACCATTGTTTAGATCCCTATGAACTGTCTAGCATTCCTGTTAGACATCTGCTTAAGTTCATTTCAGCTATTGGGCTCTTGTAGGGTTCTAATGGGGATAGTACAATAGACCTATGGTCACAGTGCTTGCGCTGCCTTGGGAGCGCCCCCTTTTCACTTCATTCATTCAAGGATTAGAAAAAATTACAGATTCCTTCGTTTAGAATATTAGAGCCAATGACTCCAAGCCTGATTTTACAAGTATGGCAGAAATGTTGGCTCAGAATAAAAATGACCGATTCCTACTCGAAGCTCTATTTTAAAGCCTTCGACTCTCGACTCCTTTATCCCAAAATTATCCCAACTTCATCTCTTCAGTCCTGCTTTCTGCTATGAAATAATAATTAATGAGATAATTTTCATCATTGTCTCTCTAAAGCTTAAATTCGAGAATTTTACTTTTGCAACGGACCAAAAGTTTTTTTTTTTTTTTTTTTTTTTTTTTTTTTTTTACTTTTGGACCTCAAGGGAATACGGTGTGTATTTATTTTTAACTTAATAAAAGAGCTCCACAAACATTTTTTTAAATAAAAGTTATCAGTCTATTAATATTTTTTGTATATTTATTCATTTTTAAATGTCGGCACCGGATTTAAAATAAATCCGAGTTGCTTTATTTTTTTCCAGAAGAAAGAGCTACAAACGATTTTAATCGTTATTTTTTACTTTCTTCTATATCTAATATATAGAAGAAAGTATTGGTTTCGTGAAAATTTTCGAATGTCGAATTTTGACGGATTTGCACGTTTTGAGGTGCGCTGAGTCCATTTCGACCATTTTTGGAAAATGTCTGTCTGTGTGTCTGTGTGTGTGTGTGTCTGTGTGTGTGTGAGTCTGTATGTGTGTGACCAGTTTTTGTGGCCGCGTTAGAGCGAAAACTACTGCATGAAATCGAACAAAAATTTTTTCACATATGTACCACCATGTGAACTGGTGCACCTGACTTTGTTTAGCGAATTCCTCCAAGGGGGGTGGAGCAATCGCACGTGTTCTGCGCGTGGGTGATTGCTATATCTCAGGAAGTAACCGGCGGAATCAAACGAAAATTGGTCCATAGGTAGACCCTACCCAGTACAGGGGCTGATTTAATTTGCGTGTCAATATCTCGAAGGGGGGTGGAGCAATCGCACGTGTTCTGCGCGGGGGTGATTGCTATATCTCAGGAAGTAACAAGCGGAATCAAACGAAAATTGGTCCATAGGTAGACCCTATAGAGTACAGGTGCTGATTCAATTTGTGTGTCAGTATCTTGAAGGGGGGTGGAGAAATCGCACGTGTTCTGCGCGGGGGTGATTGCTATATCTCAGGAAGTAACAGGCGGAATCAAACGAAAATTGATCCATAGGTAGACCCTATTGAGTACAATCGCTGATTCAATTTGTGTGTCAATATCTCAAAAGGGGGTGGAGCAATCAAAAGTGCTTATTTTGTCATTGCACCTACTGTATCTCGAGAAATATTACTGAGATTTGAATGAAATTTGGAATAACACTAACCCAATAAGGAAGCAAGCATCGATTAAATTTTGGCGCCAATCGCCCCAGGGGGAGGGTGGGGTGATTTTTGTGCTTAGTCAACAATGCGAAAAATCAATTCATTAAAAAATCGCTTTCACGCTATTTAATTATCAAAACAGCTGAAAACTTTCAATGATTTGAAATTTTTAACTGTTGCCAATTTCTTTTTACTAACAAATAAAATGTTTGCAATTAATCTAAACAAGGCTTTTGCAATGATTTCCAATTTCGCTCATTGATTCTGCATTTGCAGGGTTATTACGATAATTGAGAAATTGGAGCTGTTTCCATTTATTCGGGCGAGTACGTATTTTATTTTGTAACTGGAATTCATGAGATAGATATAGAAGAAAGTTTCGTGACGGCCACGACAGCTAGTTTGATATGTTGAAGGAGTTGATGGGTACTATTGAAAAATCACAATGGCAGACGTCCAGGAGGGTTCCAAAGTAGGGGTGCGACATCGAAGGCAAAACATCGATGTTTACAAAACATCGATGTTAGAAATTACAACATCGATGGTATTGACACATCGACCAAAAAACATCGATGTTCTCAAACATCGATGTTTTAAAACATCGACCTTTTTACAAATATATAGTGTACATTTTTGAACATACTACACTACAGAGTAACACACATGAAAATCTCTAACAAATGTTTTTAAGAGGGTCAGAGAATTCTATTGGCATTGCATCAATGTATTAAATAAAACTATTATTTCAAAAATGCCTAAGTAAAGCCAGTAATAAATTTTATAAATAATTAATTTAAGTAATACAAAAGAAAAAGTACTCAACGAATTTTTGAAAATTCTGAATTTTGAGTCCTTGATACAAATTAATAGGAATAATTTCGCAACATGTATTGATTTGACCCTTGAGTAGTATAAAAAAAAAAAAAAAAAAAATGCAAAGATTAATATAAACCAGTTATAGAAAAAGGCAGTGTTTTTAAATTTGAACAACACTGAAAATTAATCTACCTCGAAAAAATGTATCATAGCACTTACCGTCAGTTCAATGATGAGAAAGAATTATTTTGATTATATGAAATACATTTTTTTCAAACAATGAACAATTATTATTAGGAGCTAGAAATGTGAATTTACTTATGACCCAGATAACCACATACGTCCGCAGGATGTCCTATAAGGATTCCACAAATCCTTTATAGGACATGTCCTTCGAAGGATCACAAAAGGCGTCCTTTGGATTGCCTACGTGGGACGAGTTCTCTCGAAATTTGAAGATCCCACATCTGAGTGTAGATGGACATCCAACTGGTATCCCATACAAGACGAACTACAAGCCGGTTTTCCGCACATGCGCGCTAACATAGCACCCATGCTGTCGCCCGGCATTGCGAATATTTACACCACCATTTTGAAACGTGCTGCATGTTCTCTGTCTCTGTCTCGTGAAGCTTTTATGCTATAAATTTGCCAAGGTAAGTCTAACTATTACACATGTTTGTATTTAAAATTGTTTTTGAAGGATAAACATTAAACCAATGCAGCAGTAGGATATTTGTTGAATAGAAAATTCTTTTCAGAAGAAACTTTTAGTGCGATCTTTAAGAAAAAGCAGTTTAGCTTGAAATGCATTTTAGGTTTCGACATATTTAATGTTAATAGTTTACAGAATAAAGTAAAAAAGCTTGTTGTTTTTTGAGTTCTATAATGGTTTAAAGTATCCAATAGGTATACAAACTATAAGGAATTGCATCTGTAAAGAATGGGAAAGGATGGTCAGAGGAATCTATAAGGATTGAAAAGGACGGCCAGAGGATAAAAAACTATTGAAAAGTAGAGTCAAAGGACGTCCAGACGACCTGCTTAGGATAAAAAGGGATGGGCAAAGGAAGGAGACGGATCTGCGAAGGACGTCAGAGCATCCTATGACAGTCCAGCAGTGGTCTTAAGGATGCCCGCAGGACGTGCGTAAGATTTAGAGTGTCCCGTGATAGTCCTGCAGTTGTCCTGAAAATGTCCGTTTAAGACGTCCTGTGAATGTAAAAAAAAGTGGATTTTGGATCACCTGCGGACGTCTACAAGACGTTTTTCGGTAAATTTGGGATCTCCTGCGGAAGTCAGAGAATCCTATGAATGTCGGTTTCTGGATGTCCAGTGGATGTCTTTGTGTTATCTGGGGAGTGAAATATCGTACCAAACCGCATTTTGCAAGTCAACTGCAAAAAACAAAAAAAAAAAAAAAAACAGACCAGAGAATTTTTTCCTGTCGCCGTTGATGTTTATGATGTGTCAAGAAAAAATCCCTCTGTTTATTTTAAATGCATTTGTTATTCGGTAAAAGGGGTATAGTTTTGGGAAATTCCAGACACACGGGCAGCACCAGATTTACTTTTCTTTCTTTTTCTATGCTATTTTCCAGACATTGCGGATTTAATACATAAATGAGCTTAATTCGCATGGTGGATCCCAGGAGCTCAGCTGTAGCACTTTTCAAATGTAGACAAATTTTTGCATGTTTGACGGGGATCCAGACTATTTACGTGTGAAAATGAGATTCAATAAATGATAACTAAAGGGCTCCTGCACTTTTTTTTTTGTCAGACATTAATTCCGGGTGCATATCGTGTGTATTAGGGTTATGACATTGGTGATGATATTTCCGAAATTGAATGTTGTTGGGTCTATTTTTAATGTCAATGGTTTTTTCATTTTGAAGATGATGTTTATCCATCGATGTCACTTCTCTGTGAGAAATTTTGTTACATTTTTAATTCAAAATGAAAAAACATCGACATCGGAAAAAAACATCGATGGTTCAAAAACATCGACACCAAAGCATCGATGTTAAAACATCGATGTTTTAACAAAAACATCGATGTTTCCAAAACATCGACATCGATGTCGCAGCCCTATTCCAAAGTGGTGGCAGACGTCCAGCAAGGACCAAAAAAAAAGTTGAAAATTTACGTCATTTTAGCAAAGCTGATTTTTTGATATATTAAAGTGGTCGATTAATACTATTGAAAAATCACAATGGCAGACGTTCAGCCGGGTTCCAAACTGGTGGCAGACGTTCGTGAAAAAAACAAAAAAATGGGTGACTGCTGTATCTCAGGAAGTAACTGGCGGAATCAAACAAAAATTGGTCTAGGTAGACCCTATAGTATACATGTGTTGATTTAATTTTTGGATCAATATCTCAAACGGGGTTGAGCAATCCAACATGTATTCTCATTACTTGTGACTGCTACACTGCGATGCAAAAGTTTAGACAATATGCAAATATGTGAATAAAAAGAAAACTATTCAACGAAATGCTTTCAAATTTCTACTGCAGGTACACAATGTGGTCCCAAATACGTGTCTGGAGTTCTTATAACTATAACTGGAATCAAATTTTGGATATTACAAAAGATATTTTTTTACATTGTTGCAAAAGTTTAGACAATAGTCAGATTTTATGCAAATATCCCTTGAAATGTGATTGGTGGAGGAAATGCGAGACTGTATTATTCATTTATAAAATGCAGATATTGCTGAATAAATAATCAAAAGCTCTTTAGCTCTTGTGTAAAGAAGATGAGAAAGTTTGGAAGCCGAAATTTGAAAACGAACCTACTTTATTAATCTTTTGTCTTTTAAATCGGCTCTAGTATGGTAGTACATTGTTTTTTACTTTGTGGAGAGCAAATTCAGACATGCGTATCGATCAAAAAGTCCAAGAAAATTTATATTTCTTAAGGATGAAGGAATTGAAAAAACGGCTCAGACTGACGATTCGCCCCTTAATCCTACAAAACTTCAACTTGGGTCAAAAACAGCACGTGACAATATAAGTAGATGAACAACTGAATCGGAATGCATTAAAAAAACAAAAAATTGTGCCTGAGGCTTTTCGGACAGTGTCCCAAATAAGCTAGATTTTATTGGCAAAAGCAGCACAGCATATGATCATTGGATATTTCTCAAGTCCCGCGAAAAGAATTATAAATCCATCTAGGCCATCCCAATTTTAATAATTCTTATCAAAGAAAGTACCATTCATTTTTTAGTCACGATATTACATATGCTGCTTTTCACATTAAAATGTGGCTTATTTGGGACACTCTGTCCGAAAAGGCTCAGGCACAATTCTTTGTTTTTTTTATGCATTTCGATTCAGTTGTTCATCTACTTGTGCTGTCACGTGCTGTTTTTGACCCAAGTTGAAGTTATGTAGGATTAAGGGGCGAATCGTCAGTCTGAGCCGTTTTTTCAATTCCTTCATCCTTAAGAAATATAATTTTTCTTTGACTTTTTGATCGATACGCATGTCTGAATTTGCTCTCCATAAAGTAAAAAACAATGTGCTACCATACTAGAGCCGATTTAAAAGACAAAAAATTAATAAAGTAGGTTCATTTTTAAATTTCGGCTTCCAAACTTTCTCATCTTCTTTACACGAGAATTAAAGATCTTTTGAGATTTTGATTATTTATTCAGCAATATCTGCACTTTATAAATGAATAATACAGTCCCGCATTTCTTCCACCAATCACATTTCAAGGGATATTTGCATAAAATCTGATTATTGTCTAAACTTTTGCAACAATGTAAAAAAATATCTTTTGTAATATCCAAAATGTGATTCCAGTTATAGTTATAAGAACTCCAGACACGTATTTGGAACCATATTGTGTACCTGTAGTGGAAATTTGAAAGCATTTTGTTGAATGGTTTTCTTTTTATCCACATATTTGCATTTTGTCTAAACTTTTGCATCGCAGTGTATATCTCAAAAAGTAATGAGCGTAATTAAACAAAAATTGATCCTCAGGTAGGCCTTAGAAGGTGCAAGAACCGAATAAATTTTTGTACTAATATCTCTAAGGGTGGTGGTGCAATCGAACGATCTCTTTTTTTCATTGCAACTGCTATATCTCAAGAAATATAGAAGTGCTTCAGTGCTAAGAACAAAAGTCGTATCTGCTCTTTTTGATAAATTGGAGCAATTGTCACCAGGTGATTCTTTTGTAACTTATTTGATCTTAATGCAATGTTTTATGTTGATTTGAAAAACGGAAGATATTTTTAAAATTAAATACGTGAGAGGCAAAACTTTAAACAGCAATATCTCAGTTTGATATCATCTGTAGGTACCATATTTGCGCTTAGCATGACAGTATTGCTGCTTTTAAAATTAAATTTGCAATAGAATGGAACCTAACATGGAAACAAGCGCCGATTCGATTTTGGCGCCAAACCCTTCAAAGGGGGGGGGGGGTAGATTTTTGATATATTTTCCTCTGAATTAAATCATTCATATGAAAGATAAATCCCATTAAAATCATGCGTTTGTGCGATTTAATTATTGGCAAAACATCTGAAAACTTTCAATGATTTTACATTTTTAAGTTACAGAACTCTGGCAGAGAAGCATCGTAGCAAGCTGTATGAAATATTTACTGACGAAATGCTTATGAATTTTTGATAATTAAATCTTGTCATTTGATCTAAAACGTGCATTTATTGCGTTACTAAACGATGAAAATATCTCCAGTTATTTTCAGAAGAAAGTTAAAAAAAAAAGAATGTCAAGATATTTTACATTTGCGAAAAAGTCATTAGCTTAATACATTATATTACCGCAGGAAAATTTTGATGCAGGATATCATCATTTACAATATTAAAAAGGATCTTTTTTTAGACTTACGCGAAAGCAAACGGAATTTCTTAATTATCAACTCCCTAATCCATGCCCAATCTTTACAACCCTTATTAGCCGAGAATCAACTTCTATTGACAACTCATTTAACACTTCGGAAAGCAATAAATAGATCGATCTGTTTTCAGTTCAAAATACTCTTATTTCATTACTCGAACAACTCAGGAAAAATTAAATTTTCTGGTTGACTGTCCTTTCATTCTTGGCAGCTTCTCCTCGCCTCCTCTAATTAAGCGTTCGCCTTTTGGCCCATTTCAGCACTATTTTTAAAAAATAATTCGACGATTTAAACTTGAAGCATCTTTTTTCTTCAATGACTAGTTCTCTAGTGATTAAATTACGTTAAAATTTAAAAGTTTTTTTTAAATTTTATAATCTCTTTTCTCTCATTTGATACATGCGAAAGGGACTCATAAATCCCATACGCTCGTTCCCCCCCATTCGATGATATATATATGCTTACAATTTATATGACGAAAATCCTTCTACATCCGAAGAAGATGACTTTGTAGAAGAATATTAACGTTGTATCGCTGGAGAAAGAATCCTGTAAAATACCTGAAGCAGCCATATCACTATTAGATAATTTATTACGTGAATATATCATTCTTGTAAATATTGGTACTCTTCCTCTTTATATCTTTACTAGCAGTACCCGCATGGCGATGCCCGTGCAACAAATGTAAAGGAAGTTAACTAAATAAAGTTTAATTCACTCTAACCCTCTAAAGTAAAATTATTATATTTGATTCAAATGTGCTCCCCAACCTTTTGAATTCCACTAAAAGTCATATTAAAGTTTAAATCAATTCGCCAAATAAACGTTTCAATGGAACTTTTGAGATAACTGTAGTGGCAACCCCTAAAAAGAGGTCATTGCATCACCCTTCTGGTACCCATCCCATCGCAAGGTCAAATCCAAAAAACGGCTTGAGCATTGAAAAAAAAGCGAAAAACCATGGGGGTGCTGTGTCAGTGCAATATACACATTAATTGGAAAAATGGTCTGTTTTGCAACCGAATAAGTTGTTCGAACTACAGAAAAAGCCTGTAATATTTTAGGAACCCGTTAAAACTCAATCCAGCCTAGGTGGTAACTGGAATCTGAGAAAAAATATTAAATAAATTGTTCATGCAATTCATCGTAAAAGTAAGAGAAGATGTTTTTTTTTTTGTGCAAATGAAAAATCTGGGAGTTTTTGTGAGGGGGGGGGGGGGCATGAGCTCCTCCTTAATTCCTGAACTTGGGGCCTCGCAAAATTTATTCGCCCAGTCTTAATTTTGTTCTTGCTTCGCCACTGGTTGTCAATCTGATCTTTTCATTAAAGTTTAATTTTGAAGCTTCATAGTGTATTATAAAAGGTTTTGTCTAATGATATTTTATGTGCACTGGAGCCAAATCACCACTTGTTATTTCATTGTTGTAAAAAATCTACGCTTTCAAATAGTCGTAATGATCCTTGACAAAGATCATTTTATCTTCGAATAGTGCTTGAAAAAGTTCTAGATTTTAAATTTTTCAACTTTACGAAATACTCTTTAAATTTTTTTTAATTTTCTGTATGAACCATGTCACAGCATTATTGACCTTGTGTATTTTTAAAAATAATAAATATTTTCAAACAAAAAAAAATTCTTATTTGTCTGTCTTTTAGTCAATATGAGAACACACAATTGAAGGGCCAGGGGGAAAAAAGCTGAAAGTCACTTTTTCGTCAATTCTGAGATATTAGCGCTATCTAGGGGCTATGAAGGAGTAATATCATCTGATAGAGCAACAAGGTGGTAAAACGATGAGAATCGACCGAAATGTGCATGAAAACTCTATTAACTACACAAGGAGTTACGAGAAATCAAACTTTGTTCTTCTTTTTTCTCGAAATTGCTTTTTGGTCACTTTCATCTTTTTCGCCCCTGGCCCTTCAATTACAAAACAAAAAGCTAAAAAATATTGGGAACATAAATTTTCCATCTGAACAATACAATAATTCCATTAACTACATGTAAACACACGGTTGTATGTTCAATTTGAAAATAACTTCTTATTAAAATTTGTTTAGAATCTACAGAAACTACGTATTTACTAACCCTAGTAATCTTCTCTACTAATAACAGCTAAAGGTAGGATTGTCTTTCTTTCTTCTTCCTTCCTTCTTTCTTTCTTTCTTTCTGTCTGTCTGTGGTCTGTGACCCGCGTCGCCACAACCGTTCGATCAATTTTCATAAAATTTGGCACAAAATTAGTTTGCAGCATGGGGTGTGTACTACGAAGCGTTTTTTTCTAAAATCCCCATTTCAATTCTTTTTCTATTCTAATTCTTAGCTCATTTTTCATACAAATTCGATAAAATGGGGGGAAAATATTTCATATACATTTTCAAATTTTATGTCATTTGAGAGCTTAGAATTTTCTGCTAAAAATGCTAACATTTCGAAGATTTTACGAGCATTAGAAGAGCTGTAATAATTGTTTGCAGAATCCCGGAATTGAAGGCTTACCTTGAGCAAGCCACACGATTCTAAATGGCTTAGCTTAAGAATAAAGTCGATAATTATGGCGGAATTGAATTTATTTTCTAAACGGAAGTGAACTTTTCATTTTGTTACCATGGTTACGTTCTTTTTCCTTTAATAATTTTAAAAATGTATTTGTTTTCGTAGCAACTCAGACTCCAAAACTTATTAAAATGAGTCAAATGAAACATTTTAATTGTTGAAAAATCGTCTGCTTTTATTTTCTCAGTTTTTAAGGAATTAAAATTCGGTAAATTATAAAAATATCGTATAAATTACTGTATTGCAACGTTCTTTCTAAAATGTTTCATTTCAAAAAATGTATTATTTTGTTTTTGAAGCTGGATAAGAAAACTTCTTTCTTCTTTTAAACTTTGGTAAGACTTCTGTTGATTTCTGTAAGCAATGAAATTGTTCTCATTTCCTCTTTCGCCTTATTTTTATGTCATACTTTTCAGGAATTACAGTTGATTTATAACTAAAATTGGGTATTCTTTCTATGATACCAACTTATTACTCCTCATTTACTGACTTTAATTTACAATGCTAACGTTTCCTTCATATAAGTATTGAAAATAGATAAATTTATGCTAATTTCGGAAAGAAATGTTCAATTTGCCTTTCGTTTAGAATTTGTACGAGTTCCAGTTCGTTGTTAGATTCATAATTAATTGAATGCATTAACATCAAATACTGCATTCTCTTATTACCAAAGTGTTAAAACTAACCCAATAAACTAAACGTTTTGAAATTCTCAACCTCAAAGTTAACGAAACTCTACAGAGGTAGTAAAATCACGACAGTAAAAACAAGATTTATTGGTACAATTTGCATGGAGTACATAGTCTTTGCCTAACCCTAAAACCCAAGAAAAGTGTGAAATGTTCTCTCTGCCCAAAGACCAAGCCGGTCTTTGGAGAAGTAGGAACAGTGCGTTCTTACTTCTCCCTAGAGATGCAAAAAACCCACCATTTTCGAGAATGGGGAAAAAAACCCGGGAATTTTGGGGAATAAACCCGGAATTTTGGGGAACATTGGGAATTTTGAATGTAAACAAACATTGCAATCTTTCATAGTTGTTATGCCTACTATATGAGTAAGAAATAAAACTGAATTGTTAATTGAACAGTTTATTTCAAAAATCAGTCAAGAGACAAGCTCTAAAACTCATTAACTCTTATTTTACAAATTTTCTACAAAGGTTCAACATCCGAAACTCAAATGTTCATATTTAGATTTTGCTTTCAATAAAGTGCTGTAGTCATGATTGATTAATTTAATAAGATGCCATAAATGCTTGCATGAAGTTATAAAATTTGTCTTTTGACTGGTTTCTGAAATAAATAATTCAATTGATATATATATATAAAACTTTTAAAACAGTAGTATTATAACAAAGTGTTACTTTCTTGGGAGCTTGAAGAGAAAAAAAAAAAAAGATGCTGAAATAAGTTTTTATTTTGATAAAACTACTCAGACAATTCAGTCTATTGTACAAAAGTCCAAGCTTCCAGTAGTTAGTTAACAAAATTTAATTAATTTGAAAAATGTTAAAACAGAATTTCTAAAAACTTTGAAAATTCCCAAAACTCTTGGGAATTTTCAAAATTCCCTTCCCAAAAAACCCGGTTTTTTCCCGGGAATAAACTGGGTTTTTTCCACGCTTTGCATCTCTACTTCTCCCGCGCTCAAAAAGTCAGGATCCCGAAAAATCACTTACGCCCAAAAATTCGGGAACCAAAAGTCTCTCGCTCACAAACGTCCCCAGCGCCTAAAAGCCCTTGAGCCCAAAAGGTATTCCCGCTCAAAAGCCCTCGCCCCCAAATGTCCTTGCGGCCAAAAAGTCTTGCGCCTCAAAAGCATAGGCGCTCAAAAAATCTCGCGCCCAAAAGTCCTCGCGCCCAAAAGTCCCGGAGCCCAAAAGTCCTCGCGCCCAAGTCCCGGCGCCTAAAAGGGCTCGCGCCCAAAAACTGGGCGCCCAATGTTCTTGCGCCAAAAAAGCCTCGCGCCCAATGTTCCGCACCAAAAAGCCGGCGCCCAAACTTCCTAGACCGCCATTATAACGACCAGTGTTGAGAAAAGCCCCAACTCTATTCCTATACACTATTAATCTACCTCTTATAGCAACTAGAGTCCTATATGAATACATAGCAACCACTCGTAAAAAAGACCTTTTTCTGTGGGTCGGAGACGGTCGTTATACCGAGCGTCGACTGTACAATTAAATTTATTTTCCCCTTGTGATTTCTCTTAGTAGAAAGAGTGTTAAAAAACACTTTTCTTACGAGTTGAATGATGGATCACCTAACGATCCACAAAGAAGTTATCACAATATTTTTTTAACACTTTCTTGGTCAAGCTATTGGCGATTCCAGCGGTCCAAGACGCTCTCTTCTGATGACTGGCTATACTACCGCAAGCCTGTAACCGCCATTCTTCTGAATTACAGTCTTATGTTATTTCAAGTCATGGATTTTCGCATTTTTTAATCTCTTAAAAATATTTTGGTCTAATTAACTATTGATTTGTGTCTCGGATGAAACAAATCCTTACTAATAATATAAAGCTGTAGAGTTTGTTTGTTTGTTTGAACGCGTTAATCTCAGGAACTACTGGTTCGATTCGAAAAATTCTTTTTGTGTTGAATAGTCCATTTATCCAGAAAGACTTTAGGCTATAGTTTGAAAAGGTTCGATAAGCGATTCTTTTTTTATTCGAATTCAAGGCAATTTTCACATAAATCGCCGAATACTGGAGTTAAAAATTACTTGCACATATTAATGTTACATATCGTTGGAAGCAGAATTATTTTGTCCGTCCTATGCAGTTTGTTTCGATTCTCTAACTTAAACACAGCACGATTTATTCAATTTTTAAACTTGCCTTTTGCAAGGCTTCACCCGATTTCTTGTAATACTTGGTTCATTAAAACCATCAATAAAAAATAAACTAATTATTCCACAGTTTTGATTTTTACGCCATTGGATAGAGCGATATTTTTAACCCCAGAATTGATTCGACTTACAGTCGCAGAACCAAGCTTTTATCTCCACTAGAAAAAAAGTTACAAGCGTTTGAACTTTGAGTTTGAAAACCTCTTTCCTGATCAAACTATTAACGTTTTATTGCGTTGCTATGGCGACATCTTTTAAATTCATTGTTGGTGTCCTTTTCTTCATTTCGTTTCTTAAAAGCATTTCATTTTACGGCATTTCAACCAGGCAAATAATACGATCGTCCGTGTTTCACTTGAATTCCTGCATACTTAATGACTTATATTTTTTTTCCTGGTACCATTTTGAAAATGTGTTTCAAATTAAATTGTAATTCATGTTTTTAGCAGGGATATTTTTTTGGCTGCGATCTAAATATTAAAACAACTTTTTTGTTTGGAATTTTGCAATTAATGTTACAGGAAGAGAGCGGTTTGGAAATATTTGTTTTTGGTAGGGAATTGTATTTGTTTATTAGGAGAGTGTTAAATATGTGCTACTTGACATTGTTTTTATTCCCGAGGAAGCATGTGCAAATAATGCGATTGATTTTTTGATGCGGGAAAGTTTTTTAGCGAGCCGCTTTAGCGGGGAGTAGTTTTTTGAAACCGGTTTCGCTAAAACTTTCCTCCCTCCTTTAAATGCGAGCCGCCTTGGAGGCGAGTAATTTGTTTTAACTTTCCTTACTACTTTAAAGGCGAGTCGCCTTGGCGGCGAGTAGTTTGCTGAAACTTTCCTCGCTACTTTAAAGGCGAACTGCCTTGGCGGTTATATATCATTATATACCGCCTTGACGGCGAGTCGTTTATTTAAATTTTCATCACTACTTTAAAGCCCGTGCAACGCCGGGCCCCACAGCTAGTGACTTATAAATTCTTTCATAATTCTCTCCAAAAAAGCGTATTATATCTGCACACTCTTCCGGATTTTTCATAAGTTTTACTTATTTACATGTCTTTTTTCTGTTTTTCCGATTACAAGTAATTAAATTTTACGGTTTTTCCGAGCTAAAGAGACTTTTAGAACGCAACTCGCGATGTAGTTCTGAAATTTTTAAATTCGTTGTTTGCGGTCCCTTAGGGTTAGTGTTAAATCTAGTTTGTACTTTCTAAAACATGTGCTCGCTGCGAAACTCGCGAAAAACTGCGAAATTTTCGGACATTTCAGTTTTTTCTTCATGACTCCTAAACTATGCAATTTTTGACTATATATGTGAATACCCATTTTAAAGAACACTAAATTTGCAACAATTTAAGTTTAAGTCAGGCTCTGTAGGACCAATATTTTAGGAGATATCGTACTTCGAAAAATCAAGTTTTTTTTTGCGAAAAGTGAAAAAATTATGCTTTTATCAGATTTTAGACCAAATATCGACATAAATTCTATTCTACGAGACAAAAAATGGACATGCGATTACAGGGAATTTAATCAGCTTTCATTCAAGCCAAAACAGTAGTCTGTAGGTTCAATATTTCATTTACAATAGCGAAAAATAAATATTTAAAATTTTGAGAAATGAGCGAAATCGTTTCCTAATAAGAATAGGAGGGTAGTGGACAATAAAAAAAATGCATAGAATGGCATAAAAAGGGTCATTTTCACTCTTTTTTTTTTTTTTTTTTTTGTTATTTTTATGATGGTTCTTGTTGGCTGTGGTCTTAACCTGACTTTTTTGAAATTTTGCCCTATCATTCCTGAACTATGCAATTTTTGATGATACGTGTGCATACCCATTTTGAAAAACACAAAATTTGCAACAATTTAAGCTCAAGTGGCGTTCTGTAGGATAAATTAGTTTAGGAGATATCGTACTTCAACAATTTGTCATTTTTTGCGAAAAATGAAAAAAATATGCTTCGATCATATTTTGAACCAAATATCGACATAAATTCTTATCCTACAAGATAAAAGATAGACATTTAATTACAGTACATCTAATCAGCTTTCATTTAAGCCTAAAGAGAAGTCTGTAGGTTCAATATTTACAATTGTGAAAAAACAGATTTTCGGAAATCGAAATTTTTTTTGAGAAATGAGAAAAATGGCTTTCTAATAAGAATAGGAGAGCACTGGACAACAGAAAAATGCAAAGGGTTGTATAAAATGGGTAACACTGAATTAAAATATGATTTTCATAATTTAAAAAAAACTTGCAGGTTGATTTAGTTAAATGTTTTTCTTTTTTTTTTTCTTTTGTGGGTCTTTATTAGCTGTGGTCTTATTGCGAAGCTACAGAAAAGGAAAGTTGTCTTAGATCTGTCTCAATATGTTCGTTTAAATTCGGACAGAGTTGTTACAACTTCTTTGCCATTCCAGTTCTCGAAGATGAAGAAAATACACAAACATCTTGAGACAGAACAAAGACCACCTTCTTTTCCTGCAGATTCGCGATAAGACCCCAGCTAATAAAGAACCACAAAAGAAAAGAAAACCATTGAGCTGAATTAACCTGTAAGGTTTTTTTTTTTTATTATTATGAAAATAATATTTTAATGCAGTGTTAAACTTTTATACAACTCTATGCATTTTTCTGTTGTCCAGTGATCTCCCTTATTCTTATTAGAAAAGAATTTTTCTCATATCTCAAAAAAATTTTCAATTTCCGAAAATTTGTTTTTTTCACAATTGTAAATGAAATATTGAACCTACAGACTTCTTTTTAGGCTTAAATGAAAGCTGATTAGATGTACTATAATTAAATCTCTATCTTTTGTCTTGTAGAATAAGAATTTATGTCGATATATGGTTCAAAATATGATCGAAGCATATTTTTTTCATTTTTCACAAAAAATAATAAATTGTTGAAGTACAATATCTCCGAAACTATTCATCCTACAGAACGCAACTTAACTTAAATTGTTGCAAATTTAATGTTCTTCAAAATGGGTATGCACACATATCATCAAAAGTTGCATAGTTCAAGAGTGATAGGGCAAAATCTGAAAAAAGTCAGGATAAGACTACAACCAACAAGAACCATCATAAAAATAGCGAAAAAATGAGTGAAAATGACCTGTAAATCTTTTTTTTTTAATTTCTAAAACAACATTTCAATATAGTTTTACCCTTTTCATACCATTCTATGCATTTTTTTATTGTCCACTGTCCTCCTATTCTTATTATGAAACGATTTTGCTCATTTCTCAAAAGTTTAAATATTTATTTTTCGCTATTGTAAATGAAATATTGAACCTACATACTACTGTTTGGGCTTGAATGAAAGCTGATTAAATATACTGTAATAATAGCATGACCATATTTTGTCTTGTAGAATAGGAATTTATGTCGATATTTGGTCCAAAATATGATCGAAGCATAATTTTTTTCACTTTTTTCAAAAAAAAAAACTCAAAAAGTACGATATCTCCTAAACTATTGGTCCTACAGCGCCTGACTTGAGCTTAAATTGTTGAAAATTTAGTGTTCTTTAAAATGGGTATTCACATGTATCATCAAAAGTTGCATAGTTTAGGAGTTATAAAGGAAAAACTGAAAAATGTCCGAAATTTTCGAAGCGAGCACAGGTTTTAGAAAGGTGCAAACTTAGATTTACACTACCCTAAGAGACCCAAACAACATATTAAAGATTCAGAACTACATCGCGATTTGCGATTTTAGCTCTTTTTTTCGCACAGATTGACTGGACTATTTGTCTTATTAAAAAAAGATATATTTTTCAAAGCAATGAAAAAAAAAAAACGCTTGGAAAAGATATGGTATTTTTAATTTCGTAGTTGTGTGTTTGCTGAAACAAAACAACGACTTGAGCTTTTCCAGGAACCTCTATATAGACAGGACGGCGCATCAAGTTTAAGTTTCACCACTTTGGATCCATCTTATTAATTTTTACTTTCAATTTTTCATTGTTGTTTTTTTTTTTTTTTTAAACACACCAATTTTTTATTTTTTTTTTTTTTTTCCGGTACGTTAAAATGGGGTGTATAAGGAACAGCGGGGTCAATCGGAACAAAACTTCCCAACCGTACAAAGAAATTCTTCATAAATATACTATTGGGTATTTTTCGCCATGAATTTTTTTTTTAGAAAGGTAAGATCATAGGAAGTAGGAAAAAATACTTTTGTCAATCTGGCAACGCTATGGCTTCTAAAGAGGGCTGCACGTTGAATGCCAGAAAACATCACATTTTCATAGACTGCAAAACTTCAAATGCATGAACAAACCTTCTTATATTTAAAAACTATGAGTGGTATGTTTCAATTATACATGTATCTGAACAACAGAATACCACATTAGAATTTACATTTTTGTATAAATTGTGTCATAAAAGTGAAGAATTCTGAAAAATGCCATGGGAAAAAAATTTGCGGGGTGAATCGGAACACTTAGTTCTGTTGTTCCAATTCAAACTTATTTGAAGGAAATTGTTTGAAAAATCAAGATTCTAACCCCAATTCTTCTAATCAAGACAGGGACAAGGATTTATTACTGTTTATCCCTTCTCGTGAGCAACTAGATCTTAGAATGACAAAAGTTACAGATTTCAAAAGATTTTTTCTCCAGGAGACTTTTTTTACTTAAAATAAAAGGGAGAAAGTCACATAGACTCTATGTAGTAGAAGTCCAGCACACATACAGAGATGAATAATCGAAAAAATCTTTCAGGACAATCCCCGAAACCCAGAGATTTCAAGAAACTAAAGAAAAGGCAGAGTTTACCCCAGGAGATGTTATGAAAAAACTTAAGCCAAGTCACAATTGCTAGTTTTAAGGACAAGTACATATTTGTGGACGACATGAGTGACTTCCATTCATGTTAAATCTTTGTATTTCAATTCAAAAGCATTTCTTAAAATTACTTTTCATTTTTCATAAGTTCAAAATTATTTTGAATTTTGACAAATTATACACGTTTACTGGTATTGAAATTATGCATTTATTTGACAGTAATTATCTGTTCTTATTCTCCCCCATCAATATTACTCATGTTTGTGAGACCTATTACAGGTTAAATTGAAAAAAATAAAAATTTTAACATGTGTTTTGATTGACCCCTATCAGTGGGGTGATTCGGAACACCCATAATTTCCTATATATTTTAATAATAATTATTCAAAATGCTTTGTCTTCGCTTGGAATATCAAAAGTAAAGCAAGACCGAAGTTTTTACCCAAAAAATAAAATAAAAAAAAAATCTTTTAACTGCCTTTTTTACAATCAAAGCTGAAAACTGTTCCGATTCACCCCATTTTACGGTACTTGGGTTGGCAGAAAAAAATTTTAGGGACACTGTTCAGCTTTGTCAAACCTACGTGTCGCTAATAATTGCTCACTGAAAAAATACCAAAACGCAATACCTTGCCAGAAAAGAAACACTCATCAACCAATAGAAAAGACAAAACATGCGCTAGATCGTTACCATCGAAACTCCGATGGAGTTTCGATGGTAACGGCTGGATCCAAAGTGGTGAAAGTTAAGCTTCATGCGTCGGCTTGTCCATATAAACTGCTGGCCACCGTAAATGAAACACCTTGAAGGAAGCGCGCAAACTATAAGAAATTTACAACATGCATTTGCGGAGGACGCACATCATGCGCGCCTGTGGTGCCACCTTGAAAGGTATTTAAGGCTTGGAGATTTGGGCGATTTTAAGTTCGCCAATTGTGTTTTTCTTGTGGTTTTTTCAAAAAAATCGATTAATTATGCATCGTATTAAACACAGATCATCTTTTGATCAAGTATCTGATTTTGACAGAAGAAGGATAGTGGCTTACAGAGATTATGGCTTATCTTTCATCGAAATCGGCACTCGTGTGGGGCGGGCGAAATTAAACAACTGCAATGCGGATATGTGATCGTTAGATGCATTAGGGTACGGCGGACTGACATGGTGAACCACATTCACTTCGGGGTACCACTTCACGTGATGACAAGCGTATTCTGCTCATGGTAGTGACGGATCACTCAGTCACATCACGAACCACAGCACAGCACAGCACATTCCGTCTAACGCATCATCCAGTGTCTGTGCATTGCATACCATTCGACCACGTTTACAGCAGTTTGGTCTGTCTGAAAGAGATCCATTGCTTCGTCTACCCTTGACGCAGACGTTTCTACCATCAATGGTGCGATGAAAGAAGGATGTGAATGGAAGAATAGAATGAAATTGTCTTTACCGACGAGTCACGCTTTAGTCTGCAACACCACGATGGTCGGATTCGAGTCTGGAGACACAGTGGAGAGACGATGCTAAACAGCTGCGTTGTGCACCGCTACTTTAGTCCTGCACCGGTACTATGGTATAGGGCGGTTTCGGATATCACTCTCGCACTACTCTAGTACGCATTGCCGGTACTTTAACAGCCAGAGCTATATCTCCGAGGTGTTGGAGCCAGTTGTCCATCCTTACCTTCAGGGCTTACCCACAGCCATATTTCAACATATAATGAACTGCCACACGTGGCACGCATTGTCCATAATCGCCAGATTGAGTTGCTTCCCTGGCCGGCTCGCTCTCTGGATGTTTCGCCGATAGAAAACATGTTGCTCATGGCTGCTCAGCGATTGACCTAGATTACATCCCCAGAAGTCTATAAATTTAATCATTTGATACTTGGTCAACATGTTATCTACACAATAATTTTGTTGTGATATCTCTCGTCTTTCTTGGTGTTGCCATTTGGGTGGCCAGCACTGTAGTTGCCAAAGTTTTTACTGTTTTTCTTCTGCCCGTCGTGATGTCATTGAAAGCAACAACTGTACTTTTCGGCATTTTATCCGCTTCGCAATTTTTTCGTCGAAATGAAAAATTTCGGCACACAATTCGTGGCGGTGTATTATTCGCACATCCTCGGTAGTTTTCTTACAACATACCACACAAAAGTAGTGTACTCGATTTTTAATTATGTTGTCTCGTCCAACGTTTCTCAGATGTAAAACTGAGTATAAAACTTATATATTTTTATGAACCGAAATTTTTCGTTGAAACTCGCGAACATTATTTTTCCCCAGTGGCGGAAAGTTTTGTAGCTGTCTGCGACAAACTTTGACAATTTCATTATCTGTCTGCAAATTTTCAGTGCAATTTTAATATACTAGTCATACCTTAAACAAGTATAATTTAATAATAACTACACTGGCGGAAAAAAAAATCCCAACACCAAGAAAAAAATACTGTAGAGTAATGAAATTTTGGTAATGCAATAGTCTAGTTAATATGTTTAATTGATTAAATGTACAAGATCAACTAATTTAAGCTCAAGAAAATGCTGTGCAAATGTGAAATTATGTTAATTTAATAGAGAGTGCAACCTCCAGAATTTTGAAGGCAAGCCTGCAAGTGTGCATGCACTATGTCATACAGGACCCGAATGTCACTTTGTGGTATGGAGTGCCATGCTTGTTGCAATTGTTGTGTCAATACTAGGACCGTCATTGCTGACTGTGGATGATGCTCGAGGTGCCGTCCAATGATATCCCATACGTTATCAATTGGAGACAGATCTGGTGATTTTGCAGGTCATGGTAACATGTCAGCACTCTGTAGAGCACATTGCATTACAGCAGCGATGTGAGAGCGAGCGTTATCCTGCTGGAAAACTCTCCCTTGAATGCTACTCATGAAGGGCTGTACTACTGGTTAAATTACCAGACTGACGACAAATTTTTGGTCAGTGAGTTTGGGATAACCACAAGAGTGCCCCTGCTGTCGTAGGAAATTGCTCCAGAGACCATGACTCCAGGTGTGGGTCCCGTGTGTCTAGGCCGTAGACCGCTTGAATGCAGGCGGTCCCCTGGCCTCCTTCTGACCAATATACAGCCACTACTGGCACTAAGGCAGAATCTGTTTTCATCAAAAATTACAACAGATCTTCACTCTGACCTCCAGTGAGCTCTGTCTTGGCACCACTGCCGTCGGAAACGGCAATGGTTTGCAGTCAATGGAATACCGGCTACAGGCTACCTGGTTCGGAGCTGTCCTTGAAGTAAACAGTTTCTTACCATTCCTTGGGTCACAACGGTACCAACTGCAGTTCGAATGCCAGCCGCAGATGCAGTACGATGCGCCACAGCCGTACGCAAGAGTCGACAATTTTCCTTCTCAGTCGTGCCACGTGGCAGCTCGGAACTCTATCTTCTTGAGGTAGTACCATCCCTTGACCATAGCATCCAATAATTATGCATGGTAAAAACATTCCCCCCCCCCCCAAGTCTTTCTGCAATATCGCGAAATGAAAATCCACCTTCTCGTCGCTAAATTGTACGACCTCGTTCAAACTCGGTGAGCTGTTGATAATGACTTCTTCGTCTTCTTAAAGGCATTCCTGGCTAACATAAACGCAATTCGTCAAATTTCACGGAAAAATAATATTCACGAGCTGCACAACACGCTTTTTAAACAAGCCTTATTTGCATGTTCTGAGTGACGCCAGCTGCGCCACACTTATGTGCAGAGCGCGAAATTTCAATCGATGTCATCTTTCAGTTGTATAAACACGCCTACCAAATTTCGTTTATCTAACACAAGTCTTTCTTGGTGTTGGGATTTTTTTTTCCGCCAGTGTATAATTTGCAGCACTTTACCTAAAATGTTGTAAGCATCATGTATTCACTAGGCGTTAAATTCCGTCATTTTCCGCGTAGTTCTGCCATATCTCATAGATGGCAGCACGAGTGAATTCTAAAATTTTTAAATGCGATTTTTACAGAATTTACGAAAAGAATATAGAATGACATTGTGTATGAACTATTTCTGGAGTGGTCAATTAAAAAACAAGGCTCCTGACAAGTTATTTTCGAGATTTTTAAAAGTAATAACACAAATAACGGGATTAAGGAAATTAAGGATTAAGGAGATTAAGGATTAAAGAGATTTATTTTTTCGGCACACAAAGAAAATACATGCATACATAAAAACAAAAGGAATTTTAGTTTATATTGTTCATAAGAATAGTGACACATAAACAAATTAATTATTATTTTTTTTTAAGGTGATTGCGAAATCAACGACAAAAATATGGATTGAAACTCTGTTGTAACTGTTTTTCGAACACGAAAGAGGTCAAATTCATAAATAAATCTTTTAATGTTCGTTGTTTTTCCTGAGAGGAGAGGGCAGGATTAAAACTATTAAAATTTGATAACACTACAAGTTAGATTTGAAATTTTAATTAGAAAAATCTAACGCCTAGTCTCCCTTACCGCTGAAAACAGCAAAATTTGGATCTGAAGTGTTATTTCATTAATTACACCCATTTTGAAGTCCAAAAATTATCTTTACAATTTTATGTCATATTTTTAAAAGTTATTTGTGTAATTTCTAATTGAAATCTCAAATCTATCTTGTAGTGTTATCAAATTTTAATAGATTTAATCCTGCCCTCTCCTCTCAGGAAAAGCAATGAACATTAAAAGATTTATTTATGAATTTGACCCCTTTCGTGTTCGAAAAACAGTTACAAGAAAGTTTCAATCCATATTTTTGTCGTTGATTTCGCAATCACCTTAAAAAAAAAAAAAATTAATTTGTTTATGTGTCACTATTCTTATGAACTAAAATTCCTTTTGTTTTTATGTATGCATGTATTTTCTTTGTGTGCCGAAAAAATAAATCTCCTTAATCCTTAATTTCCTTAATCCCGTTATTTCTGTTATTACTTTTAAAAATCTCGAAACTAACTTGTCAGGAGCCTTGTTTTTTAATTGACCACTTTTGTATTCCAGAAATAGTTCATACACAATGTCATTCTATATTCTTTTCGTAAATTCTGTAAAAATCGCATTTAAAAATTTTGGAATTCACTCGTGCTGCCATCTATGAGATATGGCAGAACTACGCGGAAAATGACGGAATTTAACGCCTAGTATGTATTCTTTTTCATTTTTTTTTTTTTTTACCCGACTACGGCAAAGCCTAACGGAAGGGTTATGTTTTTATCAATCTGGCTATGTTTGGTTAAGGATGTTCCACCGTAGCTCCTAAACTACTCATTCGATTTTGATGAATGAGGTGCCAACCGATTCGTTTTCGAGTCTCGAGTGTCATAGGCTACTTTTTATTAGAATTTAACAAGAGGAAAAATCGATTATTCCTGGACAAGCACCGATTTTTACCGATATTTTCGGAACTAAGTGTGTTCAACAATGAATTTCCAGTGTAAGGCTTACCTAGATTTTATCATGAAATTAGTTCAAAGCAATATATATATAGAAGATAGTTATTAAATATTTGTTTCAATTCATTATTTTGCACATTCATTTTTCCAGTTAAACTTGAATTTCAAGGTATTTGTTTTGACAACACTTGATTCTCGTGACGTGAAAACTTGTATTTAAATAGGCAAAAGTTTCATTTTGAATTTCATGATTTTTGTACATTACATGAAATCTTGAAAGCTCGGAACCTTTGATGCGCTTTGACGAATGTTACATGTTTTATGGTGCCGTAAATCTCAAGAAGTAGACTAAGGCAGGGATTCAAGTGAAACAGACGATCGCAAACCACAATCGCTACTGGAAATGAATTACATTAGAACGTTTCTTGATAAAAACATCGTGACATCAGCGTGACGTTTGCCTGTGAAAAACGAGCTAGATAAAACGTCACAGCCTACTTGGCGAATAAGAGGAGATCGCCGACTGCTTGTGAGCTCTTATTGGCTCCGCTCGTAGTGACGTTAGTGCCAAGTTAAGTTGATGATAATGTAATTCATTTCCAGTAGCGATCGCATCGAAGCGATCGCAGTGCTGTTTCACTTGAATCCCTGTCTAAAAGTTAAGCTACATTTTTACCCGACTGCGGCAAAGCCTAAAGGAAGGGTTATGTTTTTATCAGTCTGGCTATGTTTGTGGTTAAGGATGTTCCACCGTAGCTCCTAAACTATTCATTCGATTTTGATGAATGAGGTGCCAAACGATTCGTTTTCGAGTCTCGAGTGTCATAGGCTATACTTTACTAGAATTTAACTAGAGGAAAAATCGATTATTCCTAGACAAGCACCGATTTTAACCCATATTTTCGTAGCTAAGTGTGTTTTAGTTCAAACAAAAGTCGCAACAACAATGAATTTCAAGTTTAAGGCTGACCTAGATTTTAGCATGAAATTAGTTAAAACGGCCAATTTTACGTCGCATTAAGTAGGGTAAGGACATTGGAGGGCTTATTTATAAGCGATCTGGACCCACGGAAACTTTTAAGCAACCCTCATGATTCAGCGTCTTTGATGGAATTGGAAAGGCTGAGAAGTTTTGACACTGCTCAGTAAAAATTACCCAAATAACTTTTCATACTTTTTTGTTATGTACATTTAATTTTGTAATGTATCTTCATTTTCTAATATACAGTGTAGTAAAATGAAAAAGTTTTAAAAGCCTGTAACCCAGTGGCGGCTCGTGCCTTAATTTAGTGGGTGGGCCCGCAATTATATTCCACAGTAATGTTTACGCAAATAAAATGAAGGAAACAACAGTTACTAAACTAATGCTGAGCTGCGTAAAATAATATTTTATTCAATTAATACAAATTTCCGACAGCACTGCAAAATTTATATAATTTGATTTAATGCATGGGTTTGATATTTTAAACGCTACACAAGCCTTAACCAATCAATATAATTATGATACTTAATTATAACAATGATATGTCGCACAAATGACCGGTTTTCTACACATCACTAATGTTAAGCAAGCTAATTTTCATAATTATGCCATTTTAAGACAAATGAAAATATTCATCACACCTACAAAAGAGGTTTCGTACCTCCTCACACATCACGGTACTAGACTATTAGACACACACACACAAAAAAAAAAAAGAAAAGAAAACAGGAACCTTTACACCTAAAAACAACCCCTCTCCCCCCAAACAATGTATGACTTTCGGGAAGCCTCTGACAAATTAAGGAACACATAAGGTGTTCCTTTTCAGTCCGGATACAAATGTTCTAAAGTTTCAGTTTATGGAAAAACGAATTCTCACGGTGTTAGAACTTAAAATGTCACTTTTATAATTTTGATATTTTTATTATATTCAATTATAATGCATGTATGTGTTTTTAAATAAATTGGAATACACTGGTTTGACCAGTTATGGTCCCACTCGCTAAAGTACGCTTGTACTGAAAATTAATTATGGTTATGACAGCTGAATTGAATTATTTTCAGGAAATACACAAAGTACAATGCGTTCAAGAGAATGACATAATAATAATAATATCGAAGGACGGAATGTAAAGAGGTGAAAGCCTGCAGTGTTTTCTTCCCAACACAGGGTAGTGGTGACAACGATGATTGAGTGACACTTCCCCTCAACCGCTTCGGTTGTGTGGACAAGGAGGGAGAAATTCGCTCGGGCCGGACAATTTGTGCCCATAGAGGGATTTTCGGAAGGGTGTCTTCCCTCGCCATTCTTCTTAGAACCGGTCCACCCGGCCCATAGTGACGAGCCGCCACTGATTTTGACTGCTGCATTGATTTCTGCTCCAATATTTACAGTTCCGAGCATTTTAAATTTACAAGCGTTAGACAAATGAGTGGCACATACTTCATGCTTTTTTATCTTCTCACTCAAATGTTTAAGATCTTTGTATCCAGTTTTCACCCAGACACTCTCACTGTTTCCACCAAACAAAAGACAGTAAAAACAAAATAAACTTTTGTTTTTCCAAGCTAGCAGTTAACCAAGTTTTCCTTGTGAACCAACTAGTGCAAAAAATTCTTTTCTTCTTTCCATCTGTTTGAGAAAAAGAAATTTCTTGCGGCTGGTGCGGTCCAAGTCTTTTTATTTCCAGTTTCTTTTCAAGCGGCAAAGTTGAAAATGGTGTTTTTAATAAATAATCCACTTGATTCATTTTTTAAAAGCACGAGGAAAATCATAAAAATAGTGTCCTTCTGGTATGCCACCAAACGTTCAAATGTACATTGTTAAGCTCTCCCAAGTGGAGCTGACCACTAATTAAATACATGTGGCACATGTGGTGCGGACATATTTTCCCTGGGGGGCAGGAAATGAACGCTATGTGACTAACCGTAAAATGCGACGTGGAGAAGGACACTTGATTTGGTCGTGATGTAGAGATGCACCGAATCCCATATTTTTCTGAATAGCGAATGTCAAGTCAAAATTATAACCGAATACTGAATATCTGGTGAAAAAGTTTTAACTGTGTGTAGCATTTACATTTTTATTTTATGCCTGTTTAAAACAGAAACTGTAAAACATAAATATAAATGCATTTCCATTAAATGTATTCTAAATTTATATACATTAAATATATAATTAGTAGTTAAACAGAAATAAAAAAAGAAATAGGTAACTCGCTCCAAAAGGAAAAGCAAATTGATGTGGTAAATGACTAATTTGATTATGTTTGTCAGAAACATTTGATTAACTGGTATTTTCTTTTGGGATACATGATTTGACTGACATTCATGGTAATGTGTTATATGTTAGAAATAGAAAATATCGTAGAACGCCTAGTTTCTCCGCACCATTAGGTACCTTTATTAAACTTTGATGGAAATTATTACTTTAATTAGATTTCTTTTAAACAATATTTAATATTTCATATATTATAAAACTTCAGGAAAATATATTGTAAAATATAGTTTTAAAATCGTCCACGTGTTTCTTCTATGAATTGTGAAGCAATTTGTAAAATAATAATAATTTTAAAAATATGAGTATTCATTTATTTTTAAGCTGAATATATTTTTTATATAAAGTAGACTTTAATCCACTCAATATTTTTATAAACGCTCAGTTTTATTTTTTACGGTTACTGCTTTCAGTGAATTCGAAGTACTAAGGTTAATGTTACGTGTTATAAGATTTAAGAAAAGTTGCGCAATAGCAACATTTTTATTGGACATCTAAAAGTGTGTTTTCGGACTTTAAAATCATTTTAAATGTGACAATATAAGTTGCAGGGATGATCATTAAAGAGAGCTGGTGAGGGGAGGGGGGGGGGGGTAAAGTCTTCACACAAAAATTTCGAGAGACAATTTTCCAGTTCCCAAAACGCAAATTAATAAATAAAACATGCATGAATGGAGGCAAATAGGTGAGGGTAGGGGTAGTGAAACTGGCAATCTCTATGCCTGTTAGTAATAGGTGTTGAAAATGAAAAAAGAAACACACACACACAAAAAAAAAAAAAAAGAGATAAATGTTACAAAAATCAAGCAAAAAAAGAAAAGAAAAATAAGGACCGCAAAGAGGGAAGAGTTTTCTCCCTAACACAGCGGCCAGACATTCTCTGCTCATGTACAAAAACGAAACACTTTCCTCTCCTTTCCTCTCCACCGCTTTGGTTGGGGACAAAGGGCACCATCAGAAAGTGCCCTCTCGGCAGAAATTACAAGGGGTGTTTTCACTTAGAGCTCTCCTTAATCCAGCCATTGCGATTGGCTAAAAGCGGAGGTGTGCCTCAGGCAGCCGGTGGGCCTTGGCCAGATGGCCCACGTTGAAGAGCCGGGACCTCCGTGACAAACGCGCGCTCTTTCCTTTCGCGCGCTTTTTTAGGGGGCGCGAGAAAGGAAAGAGCGCGCGCTTGTCACGGAGGTCCCGGAAGAGCTGAAATCGATGGATTTAGAAATCTTTTTTTCGCTGAATGTGTGATGCTAGGGGGGGGGAGGGGGGGGGGAGTTTGAAAATAAGTTTGGGACCTTTTTTTTTTTGAGCTGATATACAAAGCGATATATGTTTTTTTTTCTTCCAATTTTTCTGGGTGGGCCCGGCCCACCCGGCCCATAGTGAGGAGCCGCCCCTGCTGTAACCCGACTACAAAAAAGCTCTAAAAAGTCAGAAATAATAATAAGTTTAAAAAACTATAACCCAACTACAAAAAAAAAAAAGGACTGAAAGGTAAGAAATAAGGTAGGTTCTATTTAATAACATCGTCTTATTAAATACAAGAGAAATAGCGTCTTATAGTGATATCAATAGAACAAAACCGTAGGATCTCTGGATATCAATAAAGATCTATGGCATCTTCTAGTGATATCAGTAGAACAAAATCGTAGAATCTATGGATATCAATAGAGATCCATGGCATCTTGTTCAATTGATATCAGTAGAATTCTACTGATTTAGCGGTATTCATATCCGTTGGCCATTTCCCCGTACAATTCTTTTTATTGTTCTCTACGGTTAATTTTTAGTAGGATTGGGCAACCCGCACGAACTTTTCTAGGAACTGTCCTAGACGATGTCACATTTTTTCAACACATTCAATCTCCCAGTATTACATTTCATCCAGCACTTTTCTTTGTCACGCTACAATTCCATGTTTCAATTTTTATTGCAAAAAAAGTGTGATGTCACACAATTAGCTCCCCTTAGTCACAAATTCAAGAACACCCCTCTCAAAGGGTAACATCATTTGTAGACAACCCCTAAGACGGAATTTCTGGAGGGCAAGAGGTTGTTAAATTTTAAATCGGGTTGAAGAAAAAGTAAATAAATGAAAAAGCAATATAAAAAGTAAATAATTTCAAGCGGATTCCTCATTTTCCCCTTTTTTGTCCAGGTCGTAGTTTCACTTTTTCCAGGAGGGGGAAGGGTACGCAGGGCCGCGCCAAGCCTGATCGGCGCCCTCGTGCAAATGTCTTCTGAGCGCCTTATGCAGTAGCGTTCGATAGTTAACACCAGCAGTGATGTTTTATAGACAAACTAGCGGTACCCGCATGGCTTTGCCCGTGGTATAAAATTAAAAGTTCATTTGTAAAAAAATGATATAGCAGAAAAAAATACTCTATTTTAGTTATAATTCAACTATAATTCCTTCAAAGTATGATATAAAAATTTGGTATGGACCCTACACTACTTCCTTTTACGTGTAAATTTCTTAGTAGATGCCTTAAGTGCTAAAATAGTGCTTGAAGTGAGTAAGATAACAATTCAAACATTTGCATCCCTAGTTTGCCACGAAACAATGCAAAAAAATGTTTTACAATGATTAATCTCCTAAATATCGCCGATTTTAACATCATTCAGTAGATTTTTCGCAAAATATCGCCAATAGCGCCAAATTGAACCCAAAAAATTTTTTTTTCGCTAAATTTATTGCCAACTTGGCGATATGTCGCCAAATTGGCGTCAAACACTTGGTGACCAAAAGCTTGGCGAGATATCGCCAAGTGGTCGCGCCAATTCATATCACTTTGGTCTGCATTGAAAGCCCTGATTACCCCATAAAAGGGGTAAATCACCCCCTTGGGGACATTCGAATGCAACCCCAAAGATAGGTGCACAAAAATAAGCCAAAAGAAAAAATAAGAAAAATTTTGTTGCTCACAGAAACCAACAGAAATCTTACCAGAGTTTAAAAGAAGAAGAAAGTTTTCTTTCCTAACTTCAAAAACAAAATAATACATTTTCCGAAATGACATACTTTAGAAAGAACGTTGCAATATCGCAATAAGATAGAAGTAAATATACTGAAATAGAATTGAATGCCAAATTGTAAAAAAGTCGCCAAAAAAATAATTTTTAATATTGTCTTTTATTATTTATTAAATGCAATTATTGCTGCAAATTACAGTCCAACAATAAATAATCACATTGCAAAAGTATATTTGGAGCAATTTTTTCTTTTAAACTCAACTGATCCTAAAAATTTTAAGTATTAGTCATAGAAATTTCGTGCATTATTCTTCACAATGATAATAAAAACAATAAACATCGACAAAGATCAACCAGCAAACGATAAATTAAAAGCTAAATTCGTTCACTCAAGCCATTTGCTGCAATTTATATTGAAATAAATTAATAATGAAGTAAAATATGTTTTGCAGACGATAAATTTAGAATGGTATCCTGTATTTTAAGGAAAGGACTCGATTTCTCATTTGATTGACAGGTGCCATCTTATCACGGTTTTTAATATTTCATTTGACTAAGTTTAATAAGGCTTGGAGTTTGGATTGTTACAAAAACAAATACATTTTTAAAATTATTAAGGGAAAAAGAACGAAATAAAAACGTAACCATGGTAACAACATGAAAAGTTGATTTCCGTTGATAAAATAATTCATTTCATCTCTATTTTCAAACAAATTTTATTCGCGAGCAAAGCCATTTTAGAATCGTTTGGCTTGCTTTACTGAAGGTAAGCCTTGAATTTCGGGATTCTAAAAACAATTGTTACAGCTCTCCTGATGATCGTAGAAACTTCGAAAAAACGTCATTTTGTGCAGAAAATTTCAAGCTTTCGAATGACATAAGACTTGAAAATGTGTATGGAATATTTCTTCCCTATTTTATCGAATTTCCTCTAAGAATTCGAACAGAAAAAGAACGAAATGGAATGTTCGAAAAATCGCTTCGAGGTGCAAAACTACATGCTACAAACTAATTTTGTGCCAAGTGGCATGAAAATCGACCGAACGGTTTTGGCGCTACGCGCGTAACAGACAGACAGACAGACAGACAGACAGACAGAAAGAAAGAAGGACAGACAGAACCACCTTCAGCTTTATTATTAGTAGAGAAGAGATAGAGATAGAGAAAACAAGACGTTTGATATCTTAGCTATACCTGTTTATTTAGTTCTACGACTTGAACCCTCTGCAAGTTCCACATTAACAACGTAATTCAATTCAAATGCTGTAGTCGTGCGTTGTCAACTGCAGAAAGCAAGCATTTAAACTTGATACACAAGCAAACATATTAGTTTGATCTATATATATATATATATATACAAGAATGGTAAATTAGGTTATAATGTTATTCTATCAAATTGTTTTTCTGTAGTTGACAACGCACGACTACAGCATTTGAATTGAATTACGTTGTTAATGTGGATCTTGCAGAGGGTTCAAGTCGTAGAACTAAATAAACAGGTATAGCTAAGATATCAAACGTCTTGTTTTATTTAATAAGACGATGTTATTAAATAGCACCTACCTTGTTTCTTACCTTTCAGTCCTTTTTTACTTCCTTTTACGTAGTAAAGGAAGTATTGTGATCGCGAAAAAAAAATCACTCAAATTTGAGTCTAAATTTTGATTTTGCTCACCCCCGAATGAAAATTCCTTAGTTTTTTTGACCTGTCAGAACGTGCATATGTACCTACCAACATATAAGCAGCCGAAAAAAATTTTTCAACCACCCCCGAGTTAATTACGACGAGTTTTCGTGTGACGTCTGTATGTACGTGTGTGCGTATGTGGGTCGCATAACTCAAAAACTATATGCCGTAGATGCTTCTAGCTTGGTATGTAGGCTCTGAGGATGGTCTAGTTGTGCACCTCCCCTTGTGGTTGCATTTGAATGTTCCCAAGGGGGTGTTTTACCCCTTTTTTGGGGAAAATCAGTGTTAATTTCAATGCAGAGGGAAAGATATGCATTGGCGCGACCACTTTCCGTTATGTCGCCAAGCTTTTGGTCGCCAAGTGTTTGACGCCAACTTAGCGACATATCGCCAAGTTGGCGACAAATTTGGCGATTTTTTTTTTTTTTTTTTGAATTTGGGTTCAATTTGGCGCAATTGGCGATATTTTGCGAAAAATTCACTGAATGATGTTAAAATCGGCGATATTTAGGAAATGAATCATTGTAAAACATTTGTTTTGCATTGTTTCGAAGCAAACTAGGGGTGTAAATGTTCGAATTGATATCTTGCTCACTCATAGCATAAATTTAACACTAAGGCATCTACAAAGAAATTTACACGTAAAAGGAAGTAGTGTGGGACCCATACCAGATTTTTTTTTTTTTGTAGTTGGGTTATAGTTTTTTAAACTTATTATTATTTACTTTTGATGTTAGGAGTGTGTAACACGCGGTCTGTAAGTTGTGACCTGTTGAACATGTCACTCAATAATAACAAGTTTAAAAAACTATAACCCGACTACAAAAAAAAAAAAAAAAGCACTGAAAGGTAAGAAACAAGGTAGGTGCTATTTAATATCATCGTCTTATTAACTAAAACAAGACGTTTGATATCTTAGCTATACCTGTTTATTTAGTTCTACGACTTGAACCCTCTGCAAGATCCACATTAACAACATAATTCAAATCAAATGCTGTAGTCGTGCGTTGTCAACTACAGAAAGCAAGCATTTAAACTTGATACACAAGCAAACATATTAGTTTGATCTATATATATATACAATAAGGGTAAATTAGGTTATAATGTTGTTCTATCAAATTGTTTTTCTGTAGTTGACAACGCACGACTACAGCATTTGATTTGAATTATGTTGTTAATGTGGATCTTGCAGAGGGTTCAAGTCGTAGAACTAAATAAACAGGTATAGCTAAGATATCAAACGTCTTGTTTTAGTTAATAAGACGATGATATTAAATAGCACCTACCTTGTTTCTTACCTTTCAGTGCTTTTTTTTTTTTTTTTTTGTAGTCGGTTATAGTTTTTTAAACTTGTTATTATTTCTTACTTTTTAGAGCTTTTTTGTATTAGTCGGGTTACAGGTTTTTAAAACTTTTTTATTTTACTCTACTGTATATTAGCAAATGAATATACATTACAAAATTAAATGTACATAACAAAAAAGTATGAAAAGTTATTTGGGTAATTTTTATTGAGCAGTGTCAAAACTTCTCAGCCTTTCCAATTCCATCAAAGACGCTGAATCATGAGGGTTGCTTAAAAGTTTCCGTGGATCCAGATCGCTTATAAATAAACCCTCCAAAGTCCTTACCCTACTTAATGCGCCGTAAACTTGGCCCTTTGCAAAAATTCGTTTTCCAACGTCAATTACTGCCTCATTCAAATGCTTTTAACTAATTTCATGCTAAAATCTAGATCAGCCTTAAACTGGAAATTCATTGTTGGTTGCGACTTTTGTTTGAACTGAAACACACTTAGCTACGAAAATATCGGTAAAAATCGGTGCTTGTCTAGGAATAATCGATCTTTCCTCTTGTTAAATTCTAATAAAAAGTAGCCTATGACACTCGAGACTCGAAAACGAATCGATTGGCACCTCATTCATCAAAATCGAATGAATAGTTTAGGAGCTACGGTGGAACATCCTTAACCACAAACATAGCCAGACTGATAAAAACATAACCCTTCCTTTAGGCTTTGCCGTAGTCGGGTAAAAAAGAAAAAGGAAAAGATGAAGTTCTGATAAAGGATTTCAAAAAGAAAGTCTTCTAAAAACTTCTCTTACTTTTTTCACAGGAAAAAACAAGATTGGTACAAAATTATAAATAAGTTTAAACTTTAATTTTTAATAAGTGGGGGGGGGGGGGGCACTATAGGTTTGCATCTTTATCACTTAGGCAGGGATTCAAGTGAAACAGCACTGCGATCGCTTCGATGCGATCGCTACTGGAAATGAATTACATTATCATCAACTTAACTTGGCACTAACGTCACTACGAGCGGAGCCAATAAGAGCTCACAAGCAGTCGGCGATCTCCTCTTATTCGCCAAGTAGGCTGTGACGTTTTATCTAGCTCGTTTTTCATAGGCAAACGTCACGCTGATGTCACGATGTTTTTATCAAGAAACGTTCTAATGTAATTCATTTCCAGTAGCGATTGTGGTTTGCGATCGTCTGTTTCACTTGAATCCCTGCCTTATCCAGGTTATGAACTCAGTGTTTCAGTTTCTAATGATTTTTTTTTCTATTTATTCCATTAGCTATTTCATTAATCTTCTAAAATTCTATTTGGATATCTTTAGCACTTTCTGAGGTTTTAATTTTGTATTTCATTTTTTTTTCGTAAGAGCTGTTGCATTAATGACATGGTTTAAGACAAGACATTTTTAAACTGTGGTTATTTTAATGAAATCAAAAAGATTTTTTTATTAAAATGTTCAGAATAATTTAGAAATTAAGACAAAAATGTATTGAGCTGTTTTGCAGGTATTATCAGGTCACAAACTTGAATTTGATAAATATTTTAAAGAAAAAAAGGGTAGACTTTAAATTAGGACTTAAAAGGAAGGGCACTACCAGTAATCAAACTATTGATTTAAAAAAAAAGAAAAAGAAAAAAAAAATGGCGATTTTTTTTTTTTACTTTCTGTGTTTTAAAAGTCACAAAAAGAGACTAAAATTACTATGTGCATAAAGATCGGTGGTAAAGAGGAGGTAACCCATAAATTTGGCAAAAATTCACTTTACACCAAATATAGAGAAGCCAATTTTCTACGCATGAATCCAACAAAAATAAACTTTTGTTAATAGTAAATCAATAAAGCACCGATTGTTTATAATCGGGGGGGGGGGGGGGGAGCAGATGCGATGCAAATCAATGAAGAAGAAAATCCAGCTTTATCTCAAACAAAAACAAAACAGAAGTAAAATATAATATGCCTGCTCCTAAGTTTGAAAGAGCAAAGTCAAGTTTCGGGCGCCATGTTTGCCCACGGTACAAAGAAAACTTGCACATTTTTTTTAATACGAAAAACGGACAAAAATCGAAGGGGGGAGGATATATAGCACGAAAATGAATGAAAAATGAAAT